>JAULBZ010006758.1:0-12090 GCA_032360805.1 Neoturris breviconis | reverse complement strand
TGATTTTAACATCAAATGTTGATATCGCAAAATTTAATGCCATGAAAAAGCTCGTCAAAATCCAAAGACTATGCAACTATGTTTTGATCTGACGCAATGAAAACGCAACTCATAAAGAATGAAAATCTCATGACTTTTGAATAATGAAGGCAATGGAAATCTAAGCAATAAACTTTTATATGAGAAATTTTGAGAATTTTGTATAGTCATTTCTCATTTAAATAATCTTTTAATAAATACAAATCAATAAAAATTTCCACAAATACCGATTTGCCAGTTTTTTGCCAAAAAGTGGCTACCGTATCAGTAAGTCATTGTGTAACACTTATAGAGCACAATTCTATAGACAAACCATAGTCTTGTGTGTAATATTTATATTACCATCATTGGAGAAAATAATTTCTTGTCCATGAAGTAAGCAATTTTTTGCTTACTATATTCTTGTTAAGAATTTGATTGCTCAAACTAATAATAACTTTTCTTAAGATAAGAATATATGATGAGAAAAGGATCAGAAAAGCAAGTAAAGAAATTGCTAGAATTGAAAATACAATTAAAAACAAGAGAAAATGTTATTACCTACTTTTAGAAGGAAAAACAACAACGGATGACAATGTGAATAATAATCAGTAAATTTATCAGTTTCGTTATGTATTACGTATCTAATGTACACAGCAAAGAGGCTAGAACAACAATAAACATGCAATTATATTAGCAGAATATATAACCATCTTCAGTGTTACAAAAGTTAAAACCCTCATTCATTTTGATAGAATAGTCTGATATTTACAATAAGGTTCTAGTGGGAAAAAAACCTGTTTAACTTCTGCGGTAAAGACGCTAGAATTAGGGATTAGCTATTCCTTTTTTTAATTTCATATAGAGGTACAATTACAGAGCGATATATTGATGAAGTTCGTCATCGCTGTGGAGAAGAAATTTCTCAGAAAATATCCAGCCAAATTGACTGAAAATATTCCGAAAAATCTCTCCTCCACAAAGGAGATTATTTTCACATATTCCTGTAAGTAGTATGTATTGTGGGTGTACTGAAGGCATAGTTCTTTTTAACTTCTTTAATGTGGATTTTGATATTGTAAAAATTATAATCAATTATTAGAGTAGCTACGTGTCAGGTTACACAATAGTTTTAATCAAATTCCGGAATAATAGAAACAGTAAAGAGAATGTTTGAAATTTACACCTGCATATCTAGCAAATGAAAGCCGAAAAAAGGTGTTCTTTAACCGAAGTTGTGACTTTGATCAGGTATATAGCTAAAATGATCGGACACAAAATAAATAACGACCAAAGTAAAATTTAAATTACAGATCTATTGATTAATACATGAAAACATGGCGTTGGCTGCTCAAAGTAGAACTTATGCAATGCAATAACTTGGTAGTAATTTTGGCCCCTTGGCTAAAAGTCATTATTTAAAAATAAATTTCGGCTTATTATAAGCAAAAAGGCGTTACACGGATGATAAATTGGCGGTTATCCATTGTCTAAAGAAACAAATGTTAAATCCAAGATATAACTTATATTTTACACCAAGACGAACAAGCACAAGCTAACCCAAAT
This sequence comes from Neoturris breviconis, assembly GCA_032360805.1. Classification (NCBI taxonomy): domain Eukaryota; kingdom Metazoa; phylum Cnidaria; class Hydrozoa; order Anthoathecata; family Pandeidae; genus Neoturris; species Neoturris breviconis. The sequence goes on along the minus strand of JAULBZ010006758.1, from coordinate 10,506 downwards.
CGAATGAAATAAATTATATTTCGAATTTGAAACAGTATTAAAGCCGTTTTACACTTTAGAAAATGTTCCGTAGAACTGAAGCGGAAAAAATAACTAGCATGCGTAGATGCCATATATTTCTTTCTACGCATACACATTTTCCGTTCCGTTTCTATTATTCGGAAAGTTTTTTGAAGTACAAAACGGCCTTCATATAATATGAACAAACGTTAAGATAATTATTGCCTAAGTTAAAACTTCTGCTCATAGAAAATCCATTAAAAAGCCAATAAATAAAATTAATTGTCTATATTAAAATTTATATATTTACAATATCCGCAAACTTAAAATTAAAAGAACGAATAATGAATAGTACTTGAAAATCTTCCTAGGAAACTGTATTTGCTTTGCATAAATTGTTGGTATTAGAAAATAATATGATTTAAAATACCAATATTACTGCTAGACGTTATCAGTGGATATACATTATTTTGAGTGAAATTTAACTTCAAAGCTGAAACGATACTAACTACTTTAAGTACAATTAATCATGAACATACCGCTTGATAAAATGTATTGAAATTGACGAATGTTAACAATGAAATAATAATGGTAAACGTCTGGCAGTTGCATTCAAGCTGGTATTATTCTAATATCTATGTGCTGATGTAATAAAAAATGATAAGAAAAGAAACATAAAGATGATAACTATGCAGAATTGTTTGTTACCATTAAATGGAATATGTTTGCACCAGAACACTTACTTCACAAGTAGGTCCTCCAAATCCAGCACAACAATTGCATGTTACAGTACCGTCATGCTCATTCACACACGTACCACCATTTTGACAAGGGTTGGGACTGCATGGATCATCAATCTTAAAGAACAAACTACAACTTAGTAAGAAGATATGAGAAAGTAGAGTCACAACCATAATCACCTGATTGAAAAAGAAACACAAAAAAGAACGCCATAATGATAACTCTTTCAAATCAAACGATCCAATAAGTTAAATAAAATCAAGGCACAAATACAATTTCAACAAAAAAGGGTTGATGCAATAAATACCTAACATACCGTTGCACAATTAGCACCAGAGAAACCAAACGCACAAGTGCAAAGGTAACCTCCTCCATTTCCAAGTGCACATGTTCCACCATTATGACAAGGATTTGAATTACATGGATTATTATCCTAGTAGAGATCAAATTGGAAAACCATTAAATCATGGTGGAAATTGAGCAGTGCTAAGCTTAACACTGCATTCAGTGTGAACAAAAACTACTCATGTAGTCGGTCGTGATAATGAGAGTACGGTGTTGTTGAAACTCAAACTGTCATGCTTATCGGAAATCCTGCTGATCCAAACAAGAACACTTTTTTGCATATAAAAACATACTTTATAAGAACAGTAGGAATGAGACTGTCCAAAAAGAAAAATAATTTAAAGCTGAGATTTATGATAACTGAATTTACATTTAGACATAAAAAATAAAAATCATTACTCCTTTAGCATTTCCTACTATAATTACAACAATATGATTTGCATATTAAATCCTTAAAATCAGCAGGCCCTACATAGCCTGATGACCCATCAGCATATTGAACTTTTTATTCACAAGGAGTTTTAAATTGATATAAAAGATATCACCAACAAACCAATCATTTTCTAATAATTAGCATTAAAAGTGAGGTTTTAAATAAAGTATTTTATTCAGAAGGAGGAGGGGTTTCCAAAATGATGAAAAATACAATAAAAAAATTAAATTACAGAGTAAATAAGAACACTGAGCCTGAGTTAAACTCTTACAAAAGCAGTATGTAAACTTTGCAAAACGTGAGCATAGAACCCACGCAGTCCGCAAGTGAAACTTTTAATTTTAAACAAAATTAGGCCAAAAAAGTAATGTTTGGTCCAAATTTTAAAAATCTATATTCAAATTTGGTCACATACACATTCTCATCATTTGCCAAAAAGGTAACAAATGATCAATATTATAATAAGCACACAATACCCCAAGATAACTTAATATCATCGGGTCAAAAAACATCATAGATAAGGACAAGTAATTTAAGGTTTGCGAAGCATAGGTATACCACTATGTTTGAAAGCAAGATTTTAAAGGGCAAAATATGGAAATGTACAAATCAGGTAACCCTGCTACAAGGAGTTCAGATCAATGCACAGAATGAACAGTGGCAATGACAAGAAATATTTAACCGTGACATTGTATATAAAGACATGTTTTTTAAAAAGGTACGAGATTTTGGAGAGGTAGAGAAATGTAAAAATAAATCGTAGCGGGAGTAAGTCATTTGATGATTCAGCATGACATCAGCAATTTTCAGAGTAATAATTTATATAATTGTGAAATTTCTTTTTGCTTTCTAATTAACAACTTCATGCGCTCCACACAAGTCTTTGCTATATTAACCAGAGCTTTGTAGGACCTTTTGAAGAAAGTTACACCAGGTATGTTCTGAAAGTTTTAATGTTTTATAAGACGTACCATACAATACAGTGTATTTATCTGCATAAAGAACTTTTCTGTTTCTTATTATCAGTTTTTTTCAAGGTTTTTGTTCACATTTTTCTGGAAAATAAATGTTTCATCTGCCATCTTTGTTTATTATTTCTTGCAGACGTCATGCTTTTTCAGAATCGCTCGTATTTATAATAAAAGATTTGTTTTAAAATAGAGAAATTAGAAGTCATAATCTTTGGAGCACCTGGGAAATGGGAATAGGAATGGGTACAAAGTCATATATTACCCAAAATAATTAAATACTTAAATGATCCTAGACAATATTTATCCCATATTTTGGTCCAGATAACAAATTTGACCGAGAAATCATTTCCAGTCATTATTTGGGTTATATCGCATAACTGAAGTGTTAAAAGGGAAACTTTTTCCTTAGGAGGGCCCAGAAAAGGATAACAATTTGACCTAAGTAAAACAGTTCACAATGTGACAAAACAATTTTCTCTGCAAATATTCAATTTTGGTCCAAGTTTAAAAACTTGAATGCGAGAAAGGTAGAAAAGGTTCGCACAGACAACAGCAGCAATTTTCAGATCACATTAACAGACCTTCGGCACAGAGATTCGTTCTAGACTTCCAACATACCTTAAGGTAAGAAATTATTTCTGTGATTTTGCCCCTCTGCAGATTCTAAGTGTACAAAGCTCATATGCAAAAAGTTATTCTGCAAAGTTTTCATACAGCAAAGATTTCTTTAAGGTACTTTTAAATTGCTAATAAAGTTTAAATAAAATCAGAAGATAAACGGTAATCAGGCAAAATTGGATTTTACGGTACAGAACTTGCTCGTTCTCTTATCTACTGGTTTGCCTGCTGAGAGTATAATGCTAGACTATCTATTATATAGAGGATAGGTTATACAAAATAATTTGGACTTCTTTATAATTTAAGTGTACAAGGTTTATATTTAGTATATAATTAAACTAGTATGCAAAGAAACAGAGTATTACTCCTTACTATAGCTTTCAAATGTATGGCTTTTCATCAGGTGTTAAGAACGAACACTGGAAGAATACAGGGATAAATACCTAAAAAGGTCAGGCAGGAGGCCTAAAGCCAAGCTTAAGGGTAGCTACCACATGGTAGAGGGTAAAAGATGAGAGATACATCCAGTAAAACAGGAGGTCGCAAAGGGGGCATTGTCGTTTACGTTTATATGTTTGAAGAAGATCTTCTCCTTCAGCTGTTGCTCCAAACACATGGATGTTGGTCAAAAATCTAAATGTAGGTCATGTTGCTTATTTCTGCTAAAGGTGGCTTTAATGGATGACTTTTTTCACTGAACTAATAGAAATTTTTACTTCACAATAATTGATAAATATTCAGTAGAATGGTAGCCAAACCAATATTTTCAGAATAATGCTCTAACATCTTCAATGTAAACTTACAGTTTCACAACTAGATCCAGAGTAACCAGATAGACAAGCACATGTACGTCCTCCTGCATTACCATTATTAACTGTGCAAGTTCCGCCATTATGACATGGACTCACGGTACAAGGATTATTGTCCTAAATAATAACAGTTAGTTTAATATCAACCAGCTACAATTAATGACCAACTAGTCAAAAATATAAGTCACAGTAAAATAAACATAAAGTATTTACAATAATCAAATTCTATTTTTCAAATAAATGCAAAATTAATAAGATTATAACAAAGTAACTGAATAACCTGATTTAGGGCATAAATGAAAACTTACGATTCCACAATTTGTTCCAGAGAAATGAGATGCACAGTTGCAGTGGTATCCATTTCCATTTCCATTATTAGCAATACAAGTTCCCCAATTTTGACAAGGATTAGGAGTGCATGGATCATCATCCTTAAAAAAAACAAACCTAAATTCAGTAAGAGATTTGGAAAAGTAAAAGGACAAACATAATAACCCGATCAAAAAAAAGAAACTCGAAAAAACCCGCAACAATTATAATTCTTCAAAAACAAACAAACAATAAAGTTAGATAAATTTAGGATAAGAATACACTTTCAACAAAAGAGGGTTGTTGTCATGACATACCGTTGCACAATTAGCACCAGAAAAACCAGACGCGCAAGTGCAAAGATACCCTCCATCATCTCCAAGTGCACATGTTCCACCATTATGACAAGGATTTGGATTACATGGATCATCATCCTAATAGAGATCAAATTGGTAAATCATTAAAACATGGTGCACACTGAGCGGTGGTAAGCTTCAGTGTAAACATAGGGTGTTGCACCTTAACAATATTCTTACTTTGTCTACATTAGCAAAACTTCGTACTAACTTTCATAGCAATGATTAAAATTATTTTCTTGTTTTTGGTTTCTATTTTGATGCTTGATTTCTGACTTGTAGTTACATAAGAAAATATATTAAGGTGATAAGTCTGGTCATAATAGTGAAACCTTATAAATGGCATTAAGAATGTGCTACGCTCAGTTTGCACCATGCTTAAGTGGCTATGGATAAAGATAAAGATCGTCAGAACATATTTCTAAGGAAGCAATTCAACAAGAATCAAATTAATAAGAAAATGGGACAAAATCAAAGGTACGGTATTGAAAAGTAGCCCACCAAACCAAGTGAAAGTTAAACCTAAGCACATAAATATGATTTGCATACACACATTCTACAGTGTTTGAAATATGTCTTTATTATTAAGATGGTAGAGGTTCAGGTCAATTGGAACACATTTTTCAAGTTAAAATTATGTCAGGTCACTGTGGAGGAGAGTAGGGAAATTTCATATCAAGGACAAAAACCCAAATTTTACATGGCATTAGGATTTCATGTTCACATTAAGTTGATAAAGTTTCAGGTCAAATGAACAATTGGAACACCATTACAAAGGTAAAATTATATCAAATCACTGTGGAGGAGAGTAGTGAAATTTCAAATCAATACCTAAAGCAATGCTCAAATATCAATCCTCCACAATGGATAATAATTGCACACACATATTATACATCATAGCATTATGTACACACCAAATAAAAATAGAGGATATGCCTATGTTATTGTATTAGTTGTGCTTTTAAAGGTATACGTTACATACAGTACAGGCTACAAAGTAAGTAAGTAAGTAATCGGAAGTTTAATGTCCTCAGGGAATCCACATCAGTTCAGTGGTTCTTCCTCCCATCCGACTGTCAACTAAGTTAACTCACCGCTAGAGATACGTGAAAGTATTGCTCTAACTTGCCCCAGGCCAGCATGCAGTCAGTCGATGGTTCCTAATGGGCTGAGTACGCTGCATTTAAAGCGCATCGGAGTGGAGTATCGATTCCAGTTTCTGCCGTGGGATTTGATTCCCGACCGCATCGGTGAAAACCGAAGGTGCATACCACTACACCATCGCCGCCTACAAATGTAAAAATTGCTTCTCATGAAGTTGCTTATGATTCTGATTGAGTTTAAAAGTTGCTTAACTTTTTACTGTCTGAGTACTGGTTGCTTATAAAATATAAAATGGTAGTATCACCAAAGTGTCCACTCGTGGAGCCTGCTGAGGGAGATATTGTATAAGTTAAAATTCTCCTTCATATCTACCTTTTTGTCTGTTATTTATATTTCGTTGTGTTCAATGGCAACAAATATAACAAAATCTTAACCACATTTATTATCACAGATTAAAAATTTAGCATAAATTATATCCCGTCGATTACATACTGATGTTATCAATTAATCTCGTGGCGAGTGTTTCATTCAACTTTTGATTTAGGAAGTCATAATTCCCTTCTATACGAAAAATCAAATCTTCAATAAAGCTCGTTCCCAGCACTTTATTTGTGTAACGAAAGCAATTGATGATCTTATCCGTGAGAACAAGGTTGTTTCTAAACTTGATTGATTTTTTTGGCTAAATTTTAATTCGAAATAAATTAAAAATTGATATTATTAAATAGATACCTCGTGGGCAAAAATTTGTTCAAAGTCCGCAGGACGACGTTGTTCTAGCGTCTTTACTGCTGACTTTGAACAGGTTTTTGCCCACTGGGACATAGGACATAAATTAATTATTTTTGAGAATTTATAATAAACAGGATATTTGCTTTTTTTTCTAACTGCGAAGAACGTATAGAAATATAGATATACATATAGAAATATGTGAAAAACAAAGAATAACATATTTGAAAACAAGGCAGGATATGGTATGTATCGGCATATAAATCTTAGAGCAACTTTTTTCTCAGGGCCTTTTATCTCTTTCTACCAGAAAGAGATAAAAAGCTTTAGGAACGAGGTTGGTCTCAAATATAACGGAAGAGTTCTGAATTAACGATTTTGCAAGATCGTTTACTCCATTCTTACCAGCAATATTATTAGTTTAGATGGTCCCTAATCCAAATTAGATATTTCAGTTTCGTCGTTCTCACGAAGTGACGATCTTTGCTAGCATTCTATATTTTTACCTAACTTGAATCAGGTAACACGTTTTTAAATTTGTTTATCAAATCGCTAGGTAATGGTGGAATAACCTAAGGTTTTTCTCCAACCCTATTCAGGCTGGGAGGGGAGAAGGATATTTCTCCGTATTTGGATATATGGCAATACACAGTCCAAATACGAAGGAATACGAGACCGTGTTCGGTAGGCTTTCACGCTGTGTTCTTAACGATGTGAAGTTTTGCCTTCTTTGAATCAAGGATTTTTCCAACTTCCTTGCTTGAATGTAGCTATGAATTTGCAAACATCCTTGGACAGAATAGGAATTTAATGACGCATTCAATACGTGAAGAATTTTTTACTTACCGTTGTACACTTTGTGCGATTACAATTCATTGTACCTAAGATAGGATAGTTTGTCGCTAAGCCACTCAAAACTTGTTGCAACAGTTCTTTTCTAAGTATGGGTGAGTTATCTACCGAGTGACAGCGTTGGCATCGAAATTTTGAAAAAGAAAAAATACGGAAAAATACAAATTATAATGTCATTGTCAGTTGTTCCTCGAAATGTATTTATTGACTTGGGACAAGATATGAACTTGACCTTAAATGTAATAAACTGTCACTTTAATAACACCTCCGCATACTTTAATAGAATCTAACCGGGGATAAAAGAATATATTTCCTACATGTGTTAAAAATGCATTTTTCGCTCATTTTTCATAAACGCGTCTAAGAACACCTCCTAAACACCTCTAAGAACAAATTTCCTTCGATTCCCCGATAAAGATATCATTTAAGCATATGGGGACGCTACTAAAATGCCAATTTAACACATTCAATTAGAATCCGCATATTTTAACTGATGCCGCGGCGGTGGATGATTTCAAACCAGGCTAGCCTTAATTATTCCACTACTGAAAATTCAGTAGTCGATGACGTCACTATCTGACATTAACGCCGATGTTGTACAGACTCTACTTCGCCGCGTTTTCTCGCCAAACGTCGAGTTTGTAGTACAGGCTAACTTATTCCAACCGGTAATAATAAGGGAGCTTCCTACTTATTCCAACCGGTAATAATAAGGGGAGTTCCCAAGCTCGTCCCCAGCCCCTTTTGACTTGCCTCAGGTCCGAGAAAAATAAAAAAAAGTCAAAAGGGACTGGGGACGAGCTTGGGAACTTCCTACTTATTCCAACCGGTAATAATAAAGGAACTTCTTACTTATTCCAACCGGTAAATTAAGTTATACGGATAAGGAATTAAAAGGCCATAATGAAGCTAAAAACCTTCTATAGCTAGAAATAAATGGAATAAAGATAGATAAGAAAGATTAGATTTTATAAATAAAAAATTATCTGATTATGGTGGAGGTGTGTAATTATATTTCAGAAGTATGACGAAGCTATGAAAGAATATAATATTTTATTGGTAAGTAGTAAATTAACTGAATATATTTGATTATCTTTTAGAAGAAGATGGTAATAATGGTCATATAAGAAAACTGTTGGATTTTTTATATAATCACAAAGGTATTGAAACGAGCTGTCTTCTTTTTATTTTGTTCTTTTTTTCCTCTTTTTCTTCTCCGTTAAAAAGGTAGCGTGCATTTAAGCAATGGCTAAAAGGTGATACAGTGGCAAGATTAGCGGCAGGATCAGTACCATGTTTTACCGAACAGAAAGAAGAAATGACGAAATACAAGCGGGAGGTTATATCGGGTTTATACCAACTTCAACCAACGACTCTGCACTAGCAAAATAATTTTTAAGTATGTATAATTTATGCCTTGCTAGAACGAGTAAGAAATTGGCTTTCTTGCGGTGTATGACACTAGTTTGTGGCTCGCATATTGTTCTTAATATCAACGGATAAAATCTAGATTTTTGTTTAGATTATTTATCTTTCCAATGATATATAATATGTTGGGTGAAATACGGAGTGTCCAAATTATCGATCTAAAAAAAAAAGAATTAAAAAAATTAAAAGTTTTATAAAAGATAGGAAAAGTACCAGAGAAGTTTTAAGAGATACAGCTCGAGAAAACAACATTAAACAGAAAATTAATACAAAAGGATAGCTGTTTGACTATTTATTAAAAGATCTGTATGTCAAAAGACCTGGTCTAAATAAAATAACTTGATAAAAAAGTAACTCGAGTAAATTTGTGAGTACATTGGGTAGTAGAAGAAGTACTAGAATTCTTAGAGGAGATATGTACAAAACTTTTATCGAGTTTAATAAACCAGGTATTGAAGAATTTGGATTGAAAGCTGTATTAAGAGAAAATGCTTTGGATCGAGGTGCACTTAAAAGTTATGACTTTCAAGGTACTTCTCATGTTCAGGTAGAAGAGTATTCGAAGATTATCTGGAAACCAGTCACTGATACACTTGTTGAAAACTTATTAGATAAAGGAAGTATGAACGTGAAGATACTGTTGAAGTAATTGTAAGAAGTACTCAAAAAGTAATGTCTAGAGGTTACGATGCAGACGTTAAAGGGGAATTATTTAATGATATTGTTAATAAACTGTTATCAGAAGAAATATTCGTGAAATTATCTAAAAGTGGACTCGTGTATCAAGGCGTTATGTCAGGACTTGATCCTCTTAAAGTAGGAAGATATATAAAAACACAAAAATTCTTAAAATTCAGTAGAAAAATAATTAATCCTGAAAATACTGATGGATGTTGTTTTTATTATGCTGTAATAGCTGTATTAAATTATAAAAGTATGACAAAATCCAAAGATCCTAAAAAACTAAGTACGTATGATTTTTCTGTAAATAATTTTCCAGTTAGTCTGAAAGATATTTATAAATTTGAAAAAGATAATCCAACTTTAGCAGTAATAATATTAAAATCAGCCTTTCCTTTATTTAGAGGTAAAATAATTCAATATAAAGACGTTACAAAACAATTAAAATTACCTTTAGTAATTTATGCAGATTTTGAAGCTATACAAGTAAATGATGGTGAAACTACTGATCCTACTCAGCCATCAAAATTTATAGTACAATAAGATGTAAATTCATTACTATCCAACAGTGATGGTAAAAGATCTTTCAATAATAATCCTTTAACCCTATTCAGGCCGTTTTTTCTTTTTACAAACTATGTACCAAAATGCTTTTCAAGCAAAATAATAAGAAAAATATATATTTTTTTTAATTTTTTTTTTACCACCTATCAAAAATATGGTTGATAGGGAAAAATTATCCTTAGTTACCAAATGAGTTTTTAAATGATCCTTGATAAATTGTAGGAAAAGTTACAAAAGTTATAGTCATATAAGCGATCCATTATCATACTTAAATTCAGTTTTCAGGAAAAAAATAATTGGAGAGAATATCAATATAATCGTATTGTATCGTATAGTCATTTTAAAAACACAAAAACATACGAAAATAGGATTATATGTAGAAAGTAATGATAAAAGATAGACTTTGGATGATTACTGGGGTTACTAACTTCATAATACTCCCCACGTAGACTTCTATTTACTATACAAGTGACTATATAAGTAACTATGTAAGTAACTATACAAGTAACTATACAAGTAACTATACAAGTAACTATACAAGTAACTATACAAGTAACTATACAAGT
>JAULBZ010006757.1:0-12092 GCA_032360805.1 Neoturris breviconis | reverse complement strand
TGTTAATTAAGTAAGATGGTAGGGAAACGTATTTTCCGCCCATCTGGAAAGAAAAATCTCAAAATTTTCTACTCGGTTCCCACCATGGGGGGACCTCGCAGAGATACTATAGGAAGTTTTTAGTACCTTAAAAAACGCTGTCCCCAAAAAAACTCTGGATATGGCACTGACAGGTGTTTTGGATATGGTTTTAATATCAGTTTCATGATTTCTAAATTTTATATCTACATTTGTTTTAATTCTTGAGCATCTACGACATGAATAGAGATGTATGCACTAAAAGTTTATAGATAATCCATGTCATGTGTATGTGTACTTTTTATGTTTCAGCAACGATAAGAAGCTATCTCAGGCCTTTTTGTGAGAGGCACACACACGCAAATTGTTCTAGACGTGTGATTGACCAAAAATGAATTATGTCAGTTGTTGTATAAGTAAAGCAAAAAAATTGCACATCTAGAATTTAACTAGGTGTGCGATTTCGATCGCACACCATAGCACACCTAGGTTCAACTAGGAGTGTGATTTATAGCACGCCATCCAATTTCTTATGAAAAGGCCTGCATCTCCAAAATTCGTTTCAAAATGCAGATATTTTAGCAGCTTTAAAGAAGTCAAAATTGATAAATTTGAGAAAAATTAATCTACAATGAGGAGTGTTAAGTCAATAAGTTTGCAATTGATTAGTTTATTCAGTACAAAGAAACCAATCAATTGCAAGTTCATTGATTCAGCACTCTCTTCATACCTTTTGTCTTGAGGGACCAAAGCATTGGAATTATCTTGCTGTCCTCTCCATGGGTGACTATCATTATTATTATCCCTAAATACCAATGGTCAAGCCTTAATATAACGGTTGGACATCACCTGTGGAGGAGCATTTTTTTTAGTACAGTTTTTAGCCGCAAAGTTGAAAACTGTACTAAAAAACACTCCTCCACAGGTGATGTCCGACCGTTATATTGAGGCTTATATGTCGGCTAAAAACTTCCTGAAAGGTTGGCAAAAAGTTTGTAATATTCACGCTCGGCGGTTAATGTACTTGATTATCAACCCTTAAGGCTGTCCAAAAATATTTTGTTTGTTTTGCGTAACCCAACCGACCATAAGTTTATGGTGCCAAGTGCAAAGTTTTTGGGTCAGTAAAATTTAAAATATTTTTTTGGACTGAAAACATCCGATCTACCGACCCTACATTACGACAAATACCGACTGTAGAATTTTTTTTATTTGATATCTAGAAAAAAATTATGTTTTGTTTTTATACATAATAAATACTCCTATTATTTTATAGCTAGATTCATAGATTCAAGCATTGATTATGTAAGTCTACTTGTTGAATCGCGAACATCGTCTCCACAGTAAACAAGAATTTTTAATGATGGCATGTGCAAGAGAATTGTTTACATGAAATATTACGGTCAGCCCAATAGGTGTTTTGATAGCGTTGGAATGCTATGGGCGCCCAAAAAAATGTTCTCAAAAAAATAAATAAACAACAAATGACTCCCTACTTGTCTGCTAAAGCTTGATAAGTCTATTTTCTTGGGACTAATACTTTCCCCCAACAAATTTTTGACTCAACTTTTCCCCTCAATAAGGTATTCTTATAATGGGATGTTCACCCAACCATGTTCCGTTATTTGATCATGTGTCAAAACAAATTTACCTAGGGAAATTCCTGTTTTTTGCTCTAACTTTAACAAAAAAAAAATATGTACTGACCGACCGACTCGCCATTTTTTCCCGTAGTCGGGTTACGTGAAACAAACAATTAACTATGAAGAGCCAAGCTTGATTTCTACTAGGTGGAAAATCCCATGTGAAGCCAAAAGAAGACATTCCATGGGTAGAAATTGACATCACATGAGTTATTAGATCTACATGATACACGATATCAAAGCAAATGAAACACTACATGCCTACCATTCTCGTTTCGATCTCTTTGGTGGTGGGCTTGATCCTCTACCAAAACTATCTCTTCTATCACGACTTCCTTGATCTTTACTGCTGTAGTAATCCCGTTTTGATCCCCGGTCCCAACTACCATGGCCGCTCATTCTATCACCACCTCTACCACCACGGTCATAACGGTTGGGTGTTGGCCTTCTATTATCATAATCATTTCGTTCTCCACGGAACTTATCTCGACGTCTACGATCATGTTCTTCATCACTGTCCCCCATTGTATATAGTATTTTATACTCTAAAAATATATTTTGTAAAGATAACAGTGGTCAAAATACAGTCCTCCAAATTCACCAAGGCAATCACTTGTGGAGGAGTGCATTTGAACATAATTTTCAGCCGGTAAAGACTGGAATAAGAGCAAATAATCACTATGGAGGAGGGATTTTTAGCGTTTCAGACTTTGAAGTCACTCCTCCATAGCGATTATTTGTCCTTAATCATATAGCAGAATGTACAGAAAATGGGAAAATAGCTGAATTGTAGAGACTTTATGTGAGTTGAAGGGAACAGACTTTTATCGTATCTTTTCTGAACTTGAATACTTATGATAAAATATCTTTGCACACTCTGTGGTCAAAATAAGTGTAAATAATCACTGTGGAAGAGGCTAGAAAGCCTGAAGCCATGCTCATAAATCCCTCCCCCGCAGAGATTATTTGTTCTTATACCAGCCACTGTTATGTACAGTACGTGAAATGTAAAAACTGACTTTTAAGAGACATTAATTTCATAATACCACAAGCCTTAAAATAAGTGTTAGACATCACATGTGGAGGAGTGTTTTACTCTCCACAGGTGATATTCAACAGTTATTTTCTTGATAACAAATATTTTTCGCAGCCTAGCAAAATAAAAGAGCAAATAACTGTGGAGAAGGGATTAATGAGCGTTGCTAGAAAGCCTGAAGCAATGCTCAAAAAACCCTCCTCCACAGAGATCATTGATTGCAACATGTAGAAAATAATGAATAAAACTGAAAGATTTCCAATAAAATTTTATATTTTGGTAATAAGATTCCAAGCATGACTTTTAGACAACCAGTGTTACTGCTTGTTCAGAAGAATCTGTTTCTATGGCTTGCTGTAATACACTAAAGACATCCAAACAAGCTTGTTTTCCAGTCTGTAATAATGTGTCCAAATTATCTATGTGTAGTTTTGAATCCATTTGAAATAAAACGATCTTCTTGCTACGAGGTAACAGAGCAAGAGTTAGCCTTGCTGCACCAGAACTTTCTTCCATGTAATTTATATCAGCCATAAAGTTATCTTGTACATAACTTGATGTACAGGCACAAACAAAATCTCTCATTGGAACTCCAGCATCAATCAACGCCAGAGTTGCAGCGTTTATGCAAGCAGCTATATTACCACCATCAGATTGCAGCGCTTGTACATAAATATCAATTTGTGATCTTGGATATAACTCTTTCATAATGGCTGTCTCAAACGTTTTTTGAAGTGTCAATGAAATATCTGTTGATTTTCTATCACCTTTCGGTCGCCGTTTACGCTCACTGGTACTAAATGTTGCCATACTAAATTGACAATTTATTATTACTGAGTCGTGAAGAGCTTTTGATCGGTTGACAACATCATGTGGACCATATACACTTGCTATTACTTTTGTATTTCCCTGTTCAATATATGCTGAACCATCTGCTTGCATGAATATCCCTTTCTTATATGTAATCTTACGTAACTCATGACATTTTCTTCCATCTAAACGTAATCCCTCAGGGGAGACTAATTCCAATCCAGCCATACTTTATTTAGCAAGAACTACGTACATTGTGAAAATCTATTTATATATAATAAAGAAAATCATTAAAAATAACTGTCAGTCGTCACTCCTATCTTGGCTGAAAATGTTCCGAAAAATCTCTCCTCCAGAGTGATGACTGGCAACTTAACCCCTGCATTATAAATGTAATATTTCAAGCTAGAAAAACTGTTGGATATCACTAGTGGGGAAGCCTTTTTGGAGTATAGGTTTTCAACTGCAAACATTTGTAAACGAAAGTCAAAATTTCTGGCTACAGTATAACACTTATTTCGCTATTCAATACTAAAATTGGGCAATTCCATGTTATATATATTAAATTGAAGAAAATGAATATCAAACCAATTTAAGGAACATGTTCTTTAATATCTATTTGAGAGTACTATATTCATGTGTTTACAACATGATTGACATTGATAGATAACAATCGCAATTGTTTTTTGTTACATTTTATTCTATAGACATATTGTGTAAGAAGATTTTAGCACACACCTCGAATAAGTGCACATCTTAGAAGCGCACAGTGCACTATATTGAATAATTACGGTATATAAAAGAATTGGCACAAAGGTTGTGTTAAGATCTTTCTGCATAAGATTTGAATACTTGTAATTGTAACAGCATTATGGTCAAAGAGTACACAGTCATTGTTGCTAAATTGTAAAGCATTCTTTCCGAAAGAAATAGGTTAGAAGCATGAAAATATTTCTAATACACATAAATGACTATCTATTTTGTAGGAGTTACAAATAATCTGTATACCATAAACTGCCACATAAAAGTCACACCATGTATAAGCCCACCAGTGTACTTTTTTTAATGCACCTCTGGATCTAGCCATAATTATCGCTTGTGGCAGAATGTAACAGGACCCTTAGGACCTTTGAGAGTAGGACTAATAGTTTCTGATGAGAAAACCTTCTGCACCCAGGGAGGATATCTCCACATTTTCGTAGTTCGCATATTCTCTTTCTTTCTTTTTTTGTGAAACTACACTCACAAAAAAAGCGTTTGCTTTCCACCGTATTTCTAAAATGACAATATAGTCCAACAACATATATTCTCGCTTAAGCAAATGATTTTTGCACTGATGTTTACCATTTTTACGATGGTGAGAAAAATGAATCCCCACATTGTTCTTAATAGCAGGCTCCATCTAAATACAACACAAAAAATTTTCTCCGGATTCTCCCTGGAAAATTCACTCATGCCGTCCCTTGCACCCAGAAAGAGGAAAGTGGCCAAGGGATGAGGTTGCTAGATCGATAGGTTGGCTGTAACTCTGAAATTGCACCGGACCAGGACCAAAGCAAAATAAATCGGGAATCGGAACTCCATCATATAGCAAATGAAAATGTCTTACGTGTGAAGTGTGGTGAAGGCAGATTACCAAGTGAAGTATGTATGATAGTATTTATTTGACGCATAGACAAAATGACAAAATTATGGAAATCACAGAGATTTACCAAAAGTCTCAATCAATGGAACACAGCAAAATAAAATCCTAAATATCATTCGATAGATAATTTATTGATAAAAAGTGATTGTGGCTTATGTGTGCTTTTTGTGGTTGTAGTGCGAATAGGGTAATTGAAACTTTTGGGCTATCTTGTCATCTGTCTTCAATGTTAGCGTACACTTGGGTGTCTGTATATGCATTAATGTGTGTGTGCATTTGTGTGTGCATACATACATACGTACGTACAATACGTACAAAGGGGAAAAGTCATGGGGAAATATCCCAATCACACGATATTTTTATCGCACATACTAAATAATCGTTACTTAATATATCGTTGTTGATTTCACCGCAGCCATATTTGTTTTAATCGAACGAACTTGCTTCGTCCCGGCAGAGAAAATCCACATGTTGAGAGGTCTTCCGACCTGCGGTGTTCATTGACTGTTCTAAATTACTAAAATATATATGTCTATGTTTTAACATATTGCTCCTGTTTAGTAGGTAAAGAGTTCTTTTAACAGGAAAACGATAAAAAACATAAGTATTGGTACGTACCCGTGTCGAGATCTATGTATTCTCGAGAATACATAGGTGCCCCTACCTTATGTTTTTAACATTTTTGTTTATATTTTATTTCCAGTTACGAAATTATACATAATGCATTATGTAACTTAATAATCAGAATCAGAATCAGACAATCGGAACCAATCAATAATCAATCGATAAACATGCATATGTTCTTCAATTGTATTGTCGATATCAATTTGATTATCGATTGCAACACAGTCTGCTGCTGGACTTAATTATAAAAATTGGTAATGGCTGCAAGTGGAGGGGGTTCGACCATCGACGCTAGAGAGCAGCCAATTGTCTGCGCTACTGGGCCACTGGGCCACGGACGGCCAGGGACGAAACCTCCTATCTGTCTAATAATGTCGACAGCCCCTAAAAGTAAGCTGCATGCAAAAAATATTTAAAAAAGTAACAGTGTAAAACAAATTGAATGCTAAATATTAAAACAGAAAAACACAAACGACCATGAACAGATGAACAAAGAAAAGAGCAAAATTAGAATATTTTTTGCCTTTGCGTCCTGTCCCTGATCTCAATCAAGTTTACAAACTGTGTTGCTGTGAGCAATATATTTGGTACGAAAACGAACCAGTTTGCTTAGGCAGAGAGTAATGGTTTTTCAACTTATCATACAATATACAGTACAGAAGAAAGACGAGAAAATGTGACGAAACAAACAACACGCAGGCTTCCAAACAATCGCCATTTTGAAAGGCGCGAGAAGCTCGCGTGTTTGTTTCACACCCGGTCCAATATAGTTAACCCGATTTTGCAAATCGGATACCAACACACACACAGAACACCAAGCTCAACATCCTTTTTAGTATCTTTTGCTCAAATTTACTGATGCTCATTAGGCTCGCCAAAATGGAACCGCAACATGATTTTCAACTGTTGAATTATAATATAGTATAAATATATTTACACAGTTTGCATGGTACGGTGGCATGTATTTGCCATTTTTCTTGCTGCAGTTGTTTTAGGTTTCTGAAATGTTTAGGACATCCTGCGAAGGTGCTACGACGTCGTAGAATACTCTAGGACGTCGTAGAAAGCTCTAGGACGTCGTAAAATGTTCTAGGACGTCCTACAAAGGTGCTACGACGTCGTATAAAACTCTACGACGTCGTATAATGTTCTAGGACATCATACAACGATGCTACGACTTAGTAGAAAGTTCTAGGACGTCGTAGAATGTTCTAGAACGTCCTACAAAGGTGCTACGACGTCCTACAAAGGTGCTACAACGTCGTAGAAAGCTCTAAGACGTCGTAGAATGTTCTACAAAGGTATAATACTCTAGGACGTCGTAGAATACTCCAGGACGTCGTAGAAAGCGCTAAGACGTCATATAATGTTTTTGGACGTCCTACAAAGGTGCTACGACGTTGTAGAAAGCTCTAGGACGTCGTAGAATGTTCTAGGACGTCTCACAAAGGTGCTACAACGTCGTAAGATACTCTAGGACGTCGTAGAAAGCTCTAGAACGTCGTAGAATGTTCTAGGACGCCATACAAAGGTGCTACAAAGTCGTAGAAAGTTATAGGACGTCGTAGAATGTTCTAGGACGTCCTGCAAAGGTGCTACGACGTCGTAGAATAGAAAATTCTACGACGTCCTGGAGCTTTCTATGACGTTATAGTATATTTGTAGGACGTCCTAGAACATTACGACGTCTTAGAGATTTCTACGACGTCCTAAAGCTTTCTACGACGTCCTAGAGTTTCTACGACGTCGTAGCACCTTCGTAGGACATCCTAAACATTTCAGAAACCTAAAATAACTGCAACAAAAAAATGGCAGATACATGCCACCGTAGCATGGAGACAATCCTGATCTGCTCTTTTTGACTACAAAGAGTAGTGTACAGTAATAAAGTAAAATAAAAAAAAATTAAAATTAAAATGAGAAGTGTTTTAGTTGCTAACAGAGGCGATTGAATTGATATATTTTACATCATCGGTGTTGTAGTTCTTGTCAGATATAAAACTTCGTGTACCTCTTATACATAATCCTAGCGATATTATTAAACTAAAGTTGAGTTTAGCAAATAGATTTCTGATTATAATTCCTTCGTAAACCGAAAATAACCTTATTTATTTCCTTTTTCGCAAAGCTATAACACAAACAAAATTTGTTTGGACTGGGAACGAGAGAATTCCGGCCGTCGTTCTCAGGCCACCCCCGAAATGAAACCTCATGTAAACCAAAAAAAATTCACACTGCCATGAGATTAGAATTTAATTTCGGGTGAAATGAAACTCCATGTAAAGGTGCCCTTACTCAACCTGCCTTTAACTGATGGCAAGGTGGTTTTTGCCTTAGGTTTGATATCGTTTGTTATTTGTAGCACTGGCGGAGCCGAATAATGATAATTGTACTTACATTGTACTTACCGCAAAATTTAAACGTTGTTCTAACGTCTTACTGCAAAATGTGAACGTTGTTCTTATGTCTTACCGCAAAATTTAAACGTTGTTCTCACGTCTTACTGCAAAATTTAAACGTTGTTCTAACGTCTTACTGCAAAATTTGAAAGTTGTTCTAACGTCTTACTGCAAAATTTGAAAGTTGTTCTAACGTCTTACTGCAAAATTTGAATGTTGTTCTAACGTCTTACTGCAAAATTTAAACGTTGTTCTAACGTCTTACTGCAAAATTTGAACGTTGTTCTAACGTCTTACTGCAAAATTTGAACGCTGTTCTAACGTCTTACTGCAAAATTTAAACGTTGTTCTAATGTCTTACTGCAAAATTTAAACGTTGTTCTAATGTCTTACCTCAAAATTTAAATGTTGTTCTAACGTCTTTCTGGGTACAATTACGTAATAGTTTTATTTTTTTGGAAGAATCTCTTCATTATTCATTTTCACGTTAATTTTCACAAGGCTAAAAATTCGCTGATCCAAAAGAAAACATTCAATGATTGTTGCGTCAATTTCTAAAATCTTGGATAAAAATTATGAGACATTTTTTGACGAATAAATGTCTCCACAAGTGAAACGACTACGACAAGTCTCTAAAGATTTAGGACTTAGAATCTTAGAAGTTTGTGCAAACTTGACAAATTTGGTTGTTGCTAGCAGCCTATTACCCTGACCCTTGATATAAATTAGAATTTTCATGCCATTCATCTCGTTAATCAATATTTAAGATCTTTAGTCAAGTTGAAATTTCAAATATTTGGGTGAATTTCAGCTTGTCTCATTTAGTTGTTGCCAAGATTGAACCAATGGAATTTCTACTTTAGTTTTCGCAGCGAATTTTGCCTAGTGGAAATCAATAATTACAGTACTTTCCTAATATACTATAAAATTATCAGTCGTGGTCATATTGCATCGTGCACAACCTTATTAACATGATGAATGATGGGATAAAAATGAGTGCAAAGCTTTCATACAGTATGACCACTCTCAAGGATATATTGATAAATGACTATAACCTGGACTGTGAGACATTTATATATAGTTTTCCTTTAGATTACCCAATGCAGACATACGACATCGGTTCATCGTTAATCTAATGTAGTATGTCTGTAGGGTACTTACTCGTCAAAAGTAGATACTGCAGAGAGTTTTTATCAGTTTGGTAGAAGTACAGGCTTAAGCCAACAAAGGAGGCAAAACTTTTGATGCTTTAATTCTGTTTTCAGATTCTGAAAGCCAATTAAATTCTCTTTCCTGTTGAGAACAAAATATGTAAGGGGCGCCAAACTTATCAAAATTTATTGCGAATTTATGGTGTTGTTTATGCCGACGTCATCACAACTATCATCAAAGCTAAAATGTCAGCATTTTCTTTCCTGATGATAAACAACTGGTAAACGCTCATTAACATACCATCATCAAATCAAAAGGTTTTGACGGTGTTGATCCACAAAAACAAACTTTTTCATTGGTGGGTTTCAGACACTGCCCTTATCTTGAGAAGTAACGATGCTACGCGATCATGAAATATGTGTTTAGTAGATAAATAATAAAAGCGATGATTTTTACTTGCCGAACGTTATTATACAGAAAAGAAATACTCAAGTTACACTCATGCTATAAAAAGATTCCTAGTCCAGGCTATAAAAAACATTAATCCTGCGTACACGACGTCAGATCAACATTAAAACAATATCAATGGCGACGATCCAACGTCGTGTGCCCAATGGAATTGCAAGTAGCCTGAGCTCCAGTCCGTAGTTTGGGACTGAAGCTCAGGCTAATTGCGAGAGAGTATAGCTAATATCAATATTTTCAAAATAATCTCCTATAGTAATATATTCTTCTGTTAACCCCTCGTTAGTATGGTGGGGTACCCCTGGAAATTCATGGGAAGGTATTAAAAAGTTCAGGGGGCAAAAAGTCACAAAAGTATGATGCAGACTTTTAAAATATGTAAGAAAATAACCTCCTGAATAATAATTTTTGTTATGTTACTTTCACATCAAAATTAAGGAATTCAAGGGGTCCACACCATACTAATGAAGGGTTAACTGAAATGCCAATCACATCCATTTTACAACCCCTTTTATCTCATTTATTGTAGTGTTAGAGCAGAATATTAGCAAGAGCAGGCCTTAGTGAGCAAACTGACAGAGTTTCGTGTCCAACAGATAACAGGAAGTGATATTTCTTAATTTAGTATCTGACGTCATATGACGTGGACTATTGTCAATTATTTCCCCAGTTGTTTGTTCTATTTCAAATAATATTGGTTAAGTAATTTAAGTTGACATACTTCCTTGCAACTCGAACATCAGGATATACTATTTTGCGAAATATGAAGATTGGTCTGGTCATGAAAATAAAGTACTTGTAAGGTCCGCTTTTTATGGGGTTCAGTTTTTCTAGGGTCCGGTTTTTAAGCGATCCGGTTATTATGGGGTTCAATTTTTACATGGTCCAAGGTCCGAGTCCGCTAGGTAGATAAAGCCTGACAATTATGTGACGTCAATTTTTATCAATCAAATATCCTATTTTGGTTCTCGCGCGGAATTTTGAAATCAACCTAGATTTAACGTAATAAGGCTTACCATCATCCAACTTCTCTTCAATGATTTCAATTTTTGAAAATTGATATTCATTATCTTCAATATGTTTTGATAGTCTCTCATGGTCAGTCATTAAATGATGATGCTCGTTCATTACATTATCCTGGACGTTTCTTAAAGTTTCATGATCAGCTCTTAACTCATCATAACCAGCTTTGAGGTAATCGTAACCAATCTCTTGATCAGCTTTTAAATCACTAAGCTCCTTCTGTTGTTGGTCACACGAGTGCTGTAACTTGTGATATAGTAATTTATAACTAAGAACAGAATCTGGATCTAAACTAATGGTTTTGAATCTGTTAATATCACCAGCATATTGCAGTCTATGTGCAACGTTAACAACATCAGTCCAGAACTTGTTTGAATCGGCTGCTGTCATTGTGGCCATATTTCCCCAATGGAATAAACGATTACGAAGAGAAAGAACTTTAACAACTAAAGATGCTAATGTAGTATCAGTAGGATCTAAACAACGTTCTATCCACTGTCCATTTAATGTTTTAAGACCATTAAAATTTCTGAATAGTATAACTATCAATGTAATGTCAAATTTAGAAGAATCTGTTTCACTGTTAGTCGGAAGTAGTACACGTAGTTGCTCAGGCCCTAATATATTTTTCTGTATTAAATCATTGATAACTTTTTGATGTGTAGCATCTGATAGTAATGTGAATAAAGCTTTCTTATCACGTGGTAAACCTGTATAAACTAAAGCTTGGTATGGTCCTTCACGATGTAGCAATGGTAGCAAACATTCTCTAACTATTTCATCAATTGCAGCTGCAATTTTTAACCAATCCTGTTGTTTATCTATCGTGCTTTCATATTTTGACAAAGACATTCTAAATACAAAATAACTCATTAACGTAAGCGCCAAGCTCGTTCCCAGGGCTTTTTACCTTTCCGTGTTCAAAAAGGCAAGAAGCCCTGGGAACGAGGTTGACGTAAGCGCTAAAAAATTGAAGCTAAGTGAAAGGTAAACTACACATTTATCCTTGCGATACATAGATATCGGGGAAGTAAGGTGGAAAATCTGTTTAAAATTAAACTCATAGATAGTTAAGGCATATTAGATAGTTAAGGCATATTTTCTAAAAATCTTTAGTGTTGTGTTTTTCTTTAAAGTGAATCCACTCTGAATTTTCCAATTTCAAATATCGATGGTCGTACAAACCGAGTCGATATATATATAATCACCTTTTTTGGTCAAATTTTCAATTTCTATGTCAAATGGATAAGTGACACACATTGAACATACTCAGAAAA
>JAULBZ010006756.1:0-12093 GCA_032360805.1 Neoturris breviconis | reverse complement strand
GGGGGGAAAAATTACATTTTGAGAACAAAGTAGGGTGTTTTTAATTGAAATGTAGGACTTTCGTTTTGATATCTTTAATTAACGTAATGGTTGGTTCTTATTGAATGTGAAGCAGTAGACTTAATATTAATTTGCTTAGTTTATATTTGACCAGTCTAAAGACACATCGATATGCTGTCTCAATTATTTTTCCATATTTTTTTAGATCAAGCAAATGCAACGAATTATGAATCACAACCATATGTGAAGTGTCAAAGTGGCATAGAAGTATTATTCAAGTGTAGATTATGTAGCAAAGTATTCATAGACAATTCAAGCTTACGATGTCACATGCGAGTTCACACTGGTGAGAAATCATTCAAATGTAACGAGTGTGACAAAGAATTTACCAATAATTCAGGTTTACGACGTCATATGAGAGTTCATACTGGTGAAAAACCATTCAAATGTGACAATTGTAACAAAGTATTTTCTCAAAAGTCAGTCTTACAATGTCACATGAGAGTTCATACTGGTGAGAAGCCTTTCAAATGTAAGGAATGTAGCAACGTATTTTCTACAAGTTCAGGCTTACAAAGTCATATGAGAATTCACACTGGTGAAAAACCATTTAAATGTAAAATTTGTGACAAAGCTTTTTCTCAAAGTTTAGGCTTACAATGTCATATGTCAGATCACACTGGTCAGAAACCATTCAAATGTAATGAATGTGACAAAGTATTTACAAGGAATTCAGGCTTGCAACTTCATATAAGAGTTCACACTGGTGAAAAACCATTCAAATGTATCAATTGCAACAAAGTATTTGCTCAGAATTCAGACTTACGACGTCACATGAGAATTCACTCTGGTGAAAAACCATTCAAATGTAGCAATTGTAACAAAGCATTTGTTCGAAAGTCAAACTTACAATGTCATATGCGAGTTCATACTGGTGAGAAACCATACAAATGTGAAAATTGTAACAAAGCATTTTCTCAATATTCAAGCTTACAATGTCACATGAGAATTCACACTGGTGAAAAGCCATTTAAATGTAATGAATGTGACAGAAGATTTACCAATAGTTCCGATTTACGACGTCATATGAGAGTTCACTGGATAAGAATCATTTAAACGCAACAATTGTAAGAGCATTTACTCAAAATTCAAACATACAATGTCACATAAGAATTCACACTAGTGAGAAACCATTCAAATGTAATGAATGTGGTAAAGCATTTTCAAGAAATACAGGCTTGTGACTTCACACTGGTGAAAAACCACTCAAAAGTATCAATTTTAACAAACATTTTCCTCAATAATCAGACAATGTTACAATGTCATATGAGAGTTCATACAAATGTAAAACCATTTAAATTTAGCAATAGTAACAAAGCACTTGTTTGATAGTCAAACTAACAATGTCATATGCAAATTCACATTGGCGAGAAGCCATTCAAATGTGGCAATTATAACTACTGATTTTCTTTAAAATTCAAGCTTACAATGTTACACGAGAGTTCACACTGGTGAGGATCCATTCAAATATAACAATGCGATGAAACATTTAGTGAAAAATTCAGACTTACAATTTCATTATGATTGTTCAGACTGGGGAGAAACCATCAATGGTAACAAATGTGGGAAATTATTTAGCTGATATTCAAATGGTGTTGCGTGATAAATCAGACAGAAATCAAATCTACCTAAATGTATGCAACGAAAATATTGCTGTACTTTCCGCCATTTGTAATGTTTCTAGCTCATTATTTTAGTGAATATGAGAACTAATAATTCTATACCACCCATTAAAACAGTACTCCAACTTCCATTTGTTTCTGTTTTGCACTCCTAACGCTTGGTTTCCAATAGTTGTAGAACAGTCACATAACTGTTGTACGTCTGTTATGCTACTTTGATGACGGAATATTGTCGCATTTTTAGCACACCAAACAAAGTTTGGATGGACTATTGCTATCACCTTGTGGTGTCGTTGGCGTCACACTTTTCTTAATAAACCCTGTTTTCAAAGTGCTACCATCTTGAAATTTGGTACCAACATTTGTAGCAATATTTTAGAATCTTTGGATTTCATCCACTCGGTCCTACATTTTGGGCAAAAAGGGTCCAAATTGCATTTTCAGGTCCTTGGACCAAAAAAGGCGTGGTACTGTCCTGAAATTTGGTTATGCATTCTAGGCAATATTATGAGATCGCTGGCCAATTTTTTTCCAATTTCGTCAACTCGGGCAAGTTTTGGCAAAAAAGGGATTTTTTCAAAAGTGGAGAGTCACATTTGGACTTAATCGATATTTTTGATTTCTGTGAGACTTTGACCACATTCACCAAACTGATCAATTTATGATCAATTTATGATTTTCGTTGTCTTAGAAAACTTTTGAATTTTTTTCACTGTTTATAAAAATTTGACTGGAATTATATTTGGACCAAGATTTTGGCACCTACCGCAAGGGAAGATACCTTCCAAACAAAAAGATTTGAGTTTTGATTGTCAGTTTGCTTGTTTTTAATTGGTACCAATGGGTACAGACCCGTTTTTGGTATCTTAGTAAATCACTTTAAAAACACACCACATGCATCTTTGGTGCTGATTTTTTTGCTTGATTGAGCACCTACCACAGGAGAAGATAAAAAAAATTGGGTTTTGATTGTTAATTTGATTGCTTTTTTTGAAAAATAATGTTTCTATGAGACTTTGACCATGAATATTTTTTGGCAGTTATTTTGTATTTTGGAGAAGCTGTCTCCCCAATTTTTTGAGATGATGAGTGATATTTGTTATAAAAATAAGTTTTAAAGTTTCAAGAATTGAAGTCTCCTTTTTGATTTTGGAAAGCTTCCTTCAACTTTGAAATAACTATTAATGTTATATCCACTTAATTAATTACTACTAAAGAGTACTCCCAATACAACTTAGTAATATAATAACAATACACAGTTTAACAGAGGAACATATTTTTGATAAAAGAGTCTTATGAAAATATAATAACTCTCAATTCAAATTAATAATATTATAACTCAACACAACACAACTCAACAGAGGAAGATTTTACATTGAAAAAATCTTATAAAAAGATAATGAATGATAAAGAAAATATATTCTTCTGTTGTATTGTTCTATTCTCTAGTGCTTTATAACATCAGCTAGTAAAAACCATAGATTTATAAAACTTTAGCAGGGCTAGCAAAAATCATCCTGTGTATAGATACTATAATACTTTAACGTATTCTCTATTTTTTATTTGGTGTGTACATAATGCTATGATGTATAATGTGTATGCAATTCATATCCACTGTGGAGGAGTGAATTTTGAGCATTGCTTTAGGCTATGATTCTAAATTTCACTACTCTCCTCCACAGTGATTTGATATAATTTTATTTTCATAATGGCGTTTCAATTGTTTATTTGAACTGAAACTTTATCGACTTAATAAGGACATGAAATCTTAATGACATGTAAAATTTGAATATTTATTCTAGATATGAAATTTCACTACTCTCCTCCACAGTGGTTTGACACAATTTTACCTTAATAAAGGTCTTTCAATTGTTATTTAACCTGAAACTTTGCCATCTTAAATAATTCAAATACCGTAATGCATCGATTAAACGCCCCCTTCTTTTAAATGCCCCCTTGATTAAACGCCCCCATAAACACTAAAATATTTAATAAACACTGAGTGTATGTAAATTATATTTTGTGTGCTTAGGTTTAATTTTCCCTTGATTTGGTAAAATTGTATCATATTTTATCTTTTTACAGTTTTTAAAGACACATTTTGTACATGAACAAGATGCAGTAAGCATCGAAACGTTGTGCATTTTAGTTTCAAACTTTATTGGTAGAAGATTTGGTGTTTTGATGTACTGTCTGCAACTTATCAAACCACGTCGCGCATCCAACTTGGATCATCTTCAGTGAGGTTGGTTTTATGTGCACCTTTTTAATTTATATATATTATATTTATATCTTCCTCTTGGCACATCTCATTGAATGGTTCCAATGGAGTCTTATAGCGATTTGCGGATTGCTATTTTTTTGTTTTTTGCACATCTCGGATTCTTCCGTTTTGCTTCACCACAAGTGAAGTGAGACCCAATTTGACCACTTCCATCTGAAAATTGGAGAGATCAACTCTCTTTGCGAAGGGTCTAGGCGTTAGCTAGAGAGAAGGGTATCCACTCTTGATGAGACCAAGGTCAAAACGCATCTAGTGTTCCCGCTCGTCTTCGGATGAGTCTGAGCATGCACAATGCTATATATACATTACAATATAGATACATTTTTGGATCTCGATATTAAAATCTACGACAATAAATTTTATCTTAGCCTTTATGACAAATGTGATAGTTTTCCTTTTTCAATTGTTCAACTTCCTTATTATTCTAGTAATATGCCAAGCAAAATATTCTACTCTTCAATAACAGCCGAGATTTTACACATTGGCAGATCATGCACTGATACAACATCTTTTACTAAGAACTGAACGACTCTTGTTGAGCGAATGGGTAATCAAGGTCCTAAATATGACAGACTTTTCAAAACACTGTCTAAGTCTTATTTACTTCATCAGGATGAGTTGCAGTACATTGCAACCACTACAAAAGACTTTGTTGAACTATTTCTCAACTAACAATATGTAGACATGTTAACAATGGTCACTTTGAATTGACAACTAAGTTCCTACTGTTGATTGCATTTGCAGACCTGATATGGGTGACTCTGCTTAGTTTGTGTGTCAATTTTTAAGAGAAACGGATACTTGCATTGAGTTCATGTGTAATTTTTGTAGGAAAAATTGTCTGATTTTCTTACTGTCAAATAGAATTATAAAAAGCTGTGATGCTTTTTGTTGATAAAAGGGCACACATACAGACTTTGAGAACAAACCCCATACTACAGCTTTAGTGCAAGCATATTTTTTTAACATATTGATGCAAAAAGAATAAGTAGTTTTACTCCATACCTAAAACTGATGCACACTTTAACACAGTCTGTTCATTCATTGTCATTCTATCCATGCGAGCTAGCACCATGTCTTTCATAGAGTCTGGAACTAACATACTTTTCAAATCAAAACCAGGTGTCAGAATGCACATTTCTTTACTTTCATAAGGTATAACACCGAAAGAAGCTTTAATACAGTTTAAAGCAAAAGAATGTTGACTAGCTAAAGATCTAAAAAGAAAATAATTTTGCTGAAACTACTATGTATGTCACTTCTTGTGTAATTGCATTTGTTGTATGTAGAATAAGAATGATATGGTCCAAATGATGGGAGAAATATTCACGTGAGACTTTCTTGTATTCATTTTTTAAAAAATAAATTTTGCCAGGATAAACCTAAAGCTTATTTAAAAATAATTGTGAGTATATTTTCACAAGTCCCTCTTTAAAAAAGATTTTGTGAGGAAACAAAGTTTGGAAGGGCTATTACTTTCACCTTAAATCTTTAATGTCAGAAACTTTGTGGGAAGAGATCTTCGTGGTTTTTATGGATTTTGTGCAAATCCACGAAAGTTTGTACCCGTTAGATTCTCTTTAGTTGGTCCAACCACGAAAGTATATTCATGCGAAAGTTTCTAAAATTTTGCAACAGTAAAACTTACTAAAGTAGCAACCAAAGAAGCGAGGGATTCGAAGATGAAAGAGGTGCATTTGATGCTCTTAAAAAGCTCGATGACGTAGACAACATTTTAAGACTGTAAAGAATGTTTGTTTTTGTATTATTTAGTAATCCTGTTATTGCAAAAGTAACATTTTCCACTTCTTTTGTTCCCTTCTGCGAAATTTTATGCCTGAATTTTGTTTTAAAAAAAATAGCTGCTGTCAAAATACCAAAATGTGGCAGGGTTTTTCTCCCACAAAAGTTTCTAACATTAAAGTAGACCATTTTCCCGAAGGGCTACCATGTTCAAATTTGGTACCAGCATTTGAAGGGGTAATTTAAAAGGACTCACCAAACATTTCTAATTTCATCCACTCAGTCCCGAATTTTGACCAAAAAGGGTCCAAATTGCAGTTTGGTTCAATGGACGGAAAAGGCATGGTACCTTCTGGAAATTTGGTATTAGCATTCTAGGCAATATTACAAGACCGTTGGGCAAATTGTTTTTGATTTCATCAACTCAGGACTGAGTGTTTTCCATTCTATTAAGTTTTGACCACATTTACCCAAATGTTTTATACCTAAAAGTTAAATAGTTGACTTAGAAAAGTTCTGAATTTTTTTTCTGTTTATAAAGATTTGATCATACGTACATTTATACTTTGAAAACTAGTTTTTCTATAAGACTTTGACCATGAATCTATTTTGGTAGTCATTTCGTATTTTGGGGAAACTTCTCCCTCACGTTTTAGAAATATAAAATGATAAAATGATTAGAGATATCCTTTAAAAAAATATTTTTTTAAAATTTTAAGAATTGAAGCCTGTATTTTGATTTTGGGAAGCTTCCTTCTTCAATTTATTTAAAAATATATATATTTTACAAATAAGTTTATTACATGTAGGGTACCCGATTTAAGCGCCCTGCAAATTGCAAGCATCAATATTGATTATCTTCAATGTTAAGAAGGTGAGCAAAACTTTTCTAAGGAATAGTCCAAAGATTTCTTGAAGAAACATTCTTTTCCCAAGGTGATTTCAATTTAAAATACCAAATCTCAGATCAAAGATATTTCTTACCATTCTGTTTTCCATATACACTAGTAATGTGATTTTTTAATTAACTGTTAAACTTGGTAAATCTTTTTAGCGATGCAAGACATAGGTTGAAAAAATGTTAAATTTGTTAACTATGTATGGGTTTTAATGCGAGTTTTCGTAGAATATATCTGCTTTTTAAACCAAAACTTTGATGAGGCATGTAAGAAAATTTAATTCACCCAAAACAATTAAAGAATTTAAATCTAAAACCAATTTTGCTATTTTTTTGTGGATTAAAGGTTAAACAAAACCCACGTCTAAAAATGTTTGGAACGATATTGCCAGAAGTTTGGTAAATAAAATTTTGGTAAATAAAATCACACCGCATGATTTAATTGATTTTGTGCTACAACCCCTGAAATTTTCGCATAACTTCTGATCCAGTTATCGTATTGGGCCCAAAATTGGTGACTTTTCACATTATTGTGTTTGAAAACTTCTGACCAAACGGACCCAGGACCACTTTTGGCCTTTGGTAAGATATGGTAATCACGGCTAGTAATTTGCATGGAGACTTAGATTTGCTTAAAAATATTTGGGACCGGAAATTTTCAAAATATATTTTTTTTAAATTCAGTATTATTTTGGTCTACAAAGGCATTAGGCCGTGATAAAATGATCTTCTGTTTAGCGTAAAACGCGCACATGCTTGCTTTTTGTACCACACGTGATGATTTTTTCAACTTTTTGCGACATGATGCTATTTTTCTAACTTCTAATTCTTTTCCCTCGTTCTTTCTTCATTTGAAGCATAATTATTTAACCTTGCATATCATGCGTATGTATCACTGAAACCAATCATGATTCAAGCAATGCTATATGAAGCTAAGTCATCGTGTTTGGAGTTCACGTTTTATCGATTTAACACAATGTAAAAAACAGTCATATACGAATTTTGAACAAGGAACTAAATGAACCAAAAAAAACCTATAAAATTAAAGCGCATCTATGTTTTACTTTTCAAAAGAAATGTGGCGCGCGTCCGTTCTATTTTATAGATAAAACGCACCGCGCATTGCAGTTTTCTTCATTTCGCTAAACAGAAGATCATTTTATCATGGCCTTGCAATGGCTTTTTATTATGTAATAGTTGATAAAACATTCATAATTAGCAAATATAACAATATAATTAATGTTCTAACTAAATTTCCATTTTCGCCTTCAAGTCAGGCATGGGTACTGCGGTTGGATACTCACATCCTGCATGAAATGATGATGTATGCAAGGGTATTATGATCAAGTTTCAAGTAAAACGGAGCAGTAGTTCAAAACCTATTTTTGCACAACAAGAATTTTTTTTTGCATACATTCATTTTTGCACATTCACTTTATGCCTATATTTTATGTGTATTAATATTCGTGCAAGGTCGCCTATGAAATAATTACATGATAATTTAAAACACTCTTTTAGGGTGGCAAAATCCAGGCAGGATGTAGATTATTTTTTAAGTAAATTTCTGCGTGTATTACCTTTCATGTACATGGTTTTGCATATAATTTCTGTACTAAATTTCATGCAAAAGGTGACTTTTTTATGAATATGTGAAAATTAGACCAAATATATACCTTCTTCTTGCTTTTCGATCTTTCTTATAATTTTCAAGTTCTAATTGGTAGCTGATATGTGTGTCATCATTTTCTCCTGACTTATTACTTTTGTCTGATGCATTGCTCTCTCTACGTTTACCATTCTCTTCATTACAGTAACTTGTGCTTGTGATCGGCATTTTTGATGGGTTTTTACTTAAGTGACCAGATGCTACTTTAGGAACAATCTGTATTGCATTTGAAAAAATCATATCTTTAATTAGTTGCTCACACCAAGATGGTGTTCCTTGGCTCTTTGCATGTAAGATATCGCAAAGCTTCTTGGGTACCTCATTTACTTCAAGTAGCTGACATGCAAAGTCTGCTATCAATTCTTTGTTCAAGCCAACTATGAAAGAAAAAGTCCTGTCGATCAGATTAAGAAAGGGGGTACGAAAATACACGTTTTGGAAATATTTAAAAAATCGCAC
This sequence comes from Neoturris breviconis, assembly GCA_032360805.1. NCBI lineage: Eukaryota > Metazoa > Cnidaria > Hydrozoa > Anthoathecata > Pandeidae > Neoturris > Neoturris breviconis. The sequence goes on along the minus strand of JAULBZ010006756.1, from coordinate 3,361 downwards.
ATTTTGCTAACCCCCATATGTTTCTGGTCAAGTATTATCTCTTAACTTGACTTGAAAGATAAGAAAAACATTTCTCCATATTGTCGCTAGATCAAAAAAAAACAACGAAGTTTGCACCATTTTTGGGATATGAAATTGATTGGGGCGAGATAGTGAAACAGTATATCAATGTGATTTCTTTTGAAAAAGTTAGTTTGAAATCAGGACATTTAAAATCAGAGATCGCTCATGGAATATCTAACCTTGGAGGTTATTATTTCATTGATATTACAGTTAAAAATTGCACTATTTTGGAACCACACATCATAAACCTACTCCATATTATAATCAATATATCTATTTATTTCATGGGCGACGACTGATTCTATTTTTGTTTAATCTGTTGCCAAAACATCGCCTAAGCCATTTTGTTGTTTACTTTAAAAATTTGGCTGAGATTCTGTCCACCTGGCCTATGACATTATATTTTCCAATTTTCTTTGGCAGATTTTAATTCTGTGTAAAATTCTGGGTTGTGAATGTAAAAATTGTAGAGGGTAAAATGCCTTATATACTTGCTAATTTTGATGTTGAAAATCAATATTCATTATTCATGGTATTTTGGCATATCGCCTTAATAATCACTGAGCTTCTAATAATTTCTATGGATAATTTTACCCAAATAAAAATTCTCCTGCGTTCAAAATATGAGCAAATAATCACTGTGGAGGAGCCTGAAACCATGCTCAAAAATACCTACTCCAAAGTGATTATTTGCTCTTATTTCAAACCATAACGCACCATACATTATAATCACCATGAGAAAATTCTGTCAAACTGTTCATACATGAATATATTTTTGGTCAAAATAAAACGATATCAATAGAGAGAGGTTGATTTGTTTGTTACAATCAATGTTCTTCATGGAATGCGTTTAGAAATAGATGCTCATACCTAAATTGATATGGTGTTTTCTTTTACCAGTCAAAATCCTTTTTGCTACTTTAGATAAATCTGTTACTGTTGTAAGAGTTCGAATTGCAAAAATAAACACTGTGTTTACCTCTGCAATCCAACTTTCAATTATTTGCCATGATTTATTGTCAATGTAACGTGCATTATCGATTGTGATGATACATGGTTGTTCTGCAACAACCTAATAGGTAAACATTCAAAATTACCGGATTTGTATTTGATTTTATAGCTTCACATTAATTATATTACATGGAAATTTTTAAATAATAATTGGGACCTGGGAAGAATAAGGAGGAATTTAATTATGGTAATATTGTCCCTGTATTACAATAAAATAAAGTTTGGTTTTGACCGGAAACAACACGTGTCTTTGTTGTAGTAAAATATTATCAATTTTCAAGTTTGTTTTCCAATTTTCCATTATTTTTAAGATTTTCCTTCGATTGACCATACTCATCCAGTGTGAAATAAGAATAATTATAGCTTCGAGCACTGCTTCTAAAATTAGAACCTTTGCAAAAGATGAACAGAATATTGAGTTGTGCTTACCAACTTTAATAACCTTGTGATTATTCGGTTCATATGAGTGTGTCTTTCACTTTCGTTCATGTCGTGTATTTTCTGTGTGAGTGGAACCTTGAATAAATTGTTAGTTACTGTCAATGTATATATGAAAATGTATTCTAAAGGATAAATCTATTATTGTAGTTTGAGCAAGAATCTATTACCTGTGTTTGATATCAGGAGGGATCAGGGTCAAAATCCCGCAGACTAATTCTTGCAACCGCTTCGAGCATCCGGCGCCTGGCTCGAGATTCTAGTGCTTCCTTCGAGATTCCAACGGCTGACTTGAGATTTCGGCGCCTCGCCCGAAGTTCTCGCGCCTGGCTCGAGATTCTGCAGAACAATTCTCCTGAAAGCTTATTCTCTGGAATTTGGACCCTGATCCCCCAAATAGTTTAATATCTCTAAGTGTATTGTAAAGTTGCAACTTATTGGCGACTCAAGTGCTACACAGTATCGACTCCTTAGGAAAGCAAAAATTTTAATAGGAAGTAAAAACGGAAACATACATGTGTTCCAAGTACATCACTTAACAATCCAATATTCTCCATAATTTCTTCATCTTCATGTACAATTGAGAGAACGAATTTTTCTTTTTCTATTCCTTCAACATCAATAAAAGCATTCAAGATTGCATTAACAATATAACTTGAGGATTGTGCATGCGACAAATCACCTTCAACATTTATTACTCGCATGTGACGCTTCTCGACTTCATTCATCACTTCTTCTAGAAGCCTTGATTTACCTATTCCAGCCTCTCCTTCGATGATTATGACATCATTATTTTTTCTTTCTTTCCCAGACACATAATTGTTAAGTATTGCTTTGATTCCATTTATTTCAGGCTTTCGTCCTGAAAGTATATAAAGCCTTTAGTAAACAGAAAATAAAGATTTCTCTTATTACAATAAATCTTTGATTTATAAGTTACATTGTAATTTGTTTTGTCCAACTCATGTTGCTTGAGATTCTAATAAACGCTCCTTTGGAGCAAAAATATAAATCCAATTACCTGGGTAGCACTTATTTAAAGAAATAAAGGCAATAGAGGAGGGACCTATTGGAGAATTAATGGTATGAAAGGATGTTATGACCATCAAATCAATCTCAAAATCACTGTTGTATCTCAATTAGGAGGCAGGTTAGTTGAAAGGAGGAAGTAATTAACCACTAGTGTTTAAACTATGTACATATATTTATATATATTTCCTGTATTGTTTAGTTTGATGCTAGTTAGGAACTTATTACTTACCTAGCATTGGGTAAGCAAAATTATCTTCTTCATCTTTCTGGCTACCAATGAGAAAATAGAAGAAAATAATGCATAGAAGGAAGGAAAAAAATGCTTTCACATAGACCTTGAAAAATTAAACATAACGGTAATGTTAAAAAAACGATCATGCACCTAACATTTAGGATACAGGAACCATTTTGGAAACATTTAGTATGACATCATAGCCAAAAGTACCTGGAAAATTCTACCCAAATCAACTATTCAAATATTAAAGCTTTGTATATGCGGCCGAACTAACACAACAAAAATAAAATTGTACCACCAGGAAGTTATTGCATTTTAAGATTTAAATAATGGGGACTTTTGTATTATACTCTCTTTGAACATGTTACCTTTTCTGTGGATCATACTCTCTTACTGTACCAGTATCCTTCATCCCTTTCAGTTCTATATATGGCATTGGATGAAAATCTTGCTTTGGTAGCTTGATTTTTGCGCCTTCAAAAGTTTCTGCATCACATGTTAATATACCAGGATAATACATCATTAAACGTGCAGCCATGTTGACTTTACTGCCAATTACTGAAAATAAGAACTATTTCATAT
>JAULBZ010006755.1:0-12093 GCA_032360805.1 Neoturris breviconis | reverse complement strand
TATCACAAATCAATTGTCGTTTGAATAAGACTAGGAATCTCCACCGCAGGGATTTTATTTACTATTCTCTTGAAGTTATATTGGCTTTAGCGCGAAGGAGAGAGCGTTAGTCTCTTCCTCTCCTCACAGATAAAACGCGATGTAGAACAGGCTAACTAAACTGAAATGGTTGTATAAGCGACTTTATGACAGTCCGTTACGCATTGAAAGCGAGATTGATTGCTCGCGCAAGGATGCATCTAATTCATAGCCTGTTTTGCAGACTCGCCCCGCGGCAAAAAAGTGCCATGTGGTACTTCGCAGCGTTTTCTCGCCAGACGTCGAGTTTGTAGTACAGGCTACTAATTCATGCTTAAGTACTAAATGTGTGATTTTTCAAACCCAGGGGTTTCTAGTTTTGGTTGAAACGGCACTTTTTAATCAGTTACATTCATTTATATATTGCTATAGTATGTTGTAAGTTCGACATCATTCAGTAAAATGTTTTCGCATAAAAAAAGTTCCTCAGTTGGAGATTCAATTCTTTAAAATGCCAATTTTTGCGTTTCAGCATTTCTGAAAAAAACGGATCTCCACTAGGCGAATTTGTTCGCGCGAAATTTAGTTGAAGCCATTACATTGGCTGAAAGCGACCTCACCTGACTGCACAAAAGGGAAGTTATTGCATTACAACAAGTTTCTTCTTTAGACAGTCAACGCCTCGTTTTCATATATTTGTGAATAGGTCTGGTGATATCTGACCAACATTTTGCTACATATCAGGAGTATCTCATATACTTGTTGACAAGCTTGATGACCTACGCAGTTTTGTTTTGAACTCTACTTTTATTCATATCTTGAAGTGAATAATAGTTATCCATGCCTTGAAATATCTGCCGGGCATCACCTGTGGAGGAGTGTTTTTTAGGATGGTTGTCACCTGCATTGTTGGCTCCAAAACACTCCACCATTGGTGGTATCCAACAGTATTTTCAAGGTTTTTTAAGCCGCGTATCCGCTAGGCAAATACGTTCGCGCCGATTCTAAATGAAGCCATGACATCGGTTAAAAGTGACGTCACCTGTCAAGTGATGTTGCTTTCAACCAATGTAATGGTTTCATTTAGCCTAGTGGAAATCCGCCTTTATCTGTTCTAGCGTCTGATCATATTCTGTTCTTACAACGTGAACGAGCTTCGTGTGATGTTCGCATGAATCAAGTTCAACAACAAATTGATGAGATGAATGCAGCAATAAGGTAAACAAACTTATATCGCCGGTGGAGAGTGTTGAGTCAATTATCTTGAAATTGATTGGCTGCTTTATTTCTAATGAACCAATTACAACATATAATTCTTCCATGCAGATATATTTATTTCTCTATAGTTTTTACCAAATTCTAAATTCAATTGATCGAAAAGATTTTTGCACTGAGAATAGGACGTGGAAAAATAGGACAGGATAGGTTTTGGAAATTGAGTCTCCTCTAATAAGGGAATTCCATTGACATTTTAAATTGTTTGCTATACTAAATTCTAATTACTTCAATTCACGTTGTTGTTTTTTATAAGAAAAACGTTAGGCTGAAATTTGACCAAAAGTTAAGAATACGAACATTTCAGGTTGAAATTCTTAATCGTTTCAGAACAAAATGATGTGTATGGTTCTAATATTGGTTGGTTATGTCTCACAGTTTTCGGTTGTTTCTCGCCCAATATAGGCTTAAAGCTACTGTATTTTAAATGTTCTATAGGAAAACAATTAAGAACAACTTAAGAACATTTCAGACTCAAATAGAGGAAAACATAAGCACAACGAGGCTGACGGGATTTTGACGTGTTCTTATAAAAAATCGTGTTGTTTTTGTCTGAAGGATTACAGAAAAGGTGGAACTGAATTCAACTTTCCTCTAGTGTGCTGTTATACATGCTAACAATCAGACCATTCTAAAATAAGCACCTCCATGTATAAGCCAATCATTTTCATTTTAAATAGGTAATAATAATGGAAGTAATCGGGTAATTTTGGGGCAAAAACGTTACTAGTTACTGCTCGTTCCAATTGTTACTAGTTACTATTGTTTTCTAATGTGGTGTGAGGGCGTTACTTTTAATTCTAATGTGGCTTGAGGGCGTTACGTACAATTCTAATATGGCGTGAGGGCGTTACGTATGCACAGTCTGCGTACTTTACAATGAAATAAATTAAAAATGCTTTATTGTGACAAATTATTTGTGGGAAGATATTTTCGCGCTTAAGGGTTCCGCAAAATTAAATCCCAGCGAAAATTATCTTTGGTCTTCAACTACGAAAGTAAATCTTCGCGGAAAGAAACTATTTTTCCCTATTTTTTATAATATACTAATGTGCTAATCTTGTGCATTATCAACACAAAAAAGGATGCAGAAATATTTCTTGACTTCATCCACAAAAATTAATCACCTAAATTTGGTTCTAGCATGAGAAAAATAGAACCCGCAAAAAAAAAAATGATCTTAATTCGCGAAATATGTAAAAATGGTATATTCGCAAATAGGAGTACACTCTTATGTTGTACCTTTATTATTTTCCATTTAGTGAAAGTCAGAATAAATTACCTTCTACTGGTATGTCTGCTCCACGACTGGTATGTTTAACTTTATATTACAATAAACCAATACACTGATACTGAACATTAAGGTCCTATGCTTTATGTGTTATTGCCTCGCAAGAAGAAGGTTGATTTCCACTAGGCGAATTTGTTCGCGCGAATTCTAAGTGAAGCCATATCATTGGTTGAAAGCGACGTCACCTAACAGGTGACGTTACTTTCAACCAATATAATGGCTTCATTTAGAATACGTCCGAACGAATTCGTTTAGTGGAAATCTGTCTTAAAGATGTCACTGTTCCCTGCTATGACGTCATCGACAGCGTTGGATTTTCGGTCTGTAGAATACTGCAAAATAGTGACGGTCTTTTATTTGTAAGACCATTGACAAAACTTGGTACAGTTACGGTACAACTCAGAACAAACACTTTGGCATAAAAAATTGGCTTAGTGACGTCACTGGTACCTGTCTCTAAAATATGAAACCTGGTCTGTAGTTTTCAAAAATTTCATATATTTCATTTATCCTTTCCCGAATAATATTTACTACGCCCTGTTCAGAATTAAGTTACCCCGGAAAAATAACGTAATGTCCAAAAAAATATTTCATAATCTTAATCCTTAATAAAAGTTAGAAAAAGTCACATAATTTCAATACCACATACAAAATAAGTTATCGCCAAATAAAAGTGTTGTCCACCACAGTAACTATTTGATCTTGTTTCGATCACTGGACGTCGCTTTGATAGTTCTGTTCTTCCTTAGGGTTCTGATTCTGTCCAGAAAAGCTTTTTCAAGTATTGTAAAGAACTTATATATTCAAACCCAAAATCATGGATTGTATCTTTTCTGAAAAAATTATATTGCGTAGAAGGGTGTTATATCAACGAGCTTGCAATGGATTGGTCGGTTCGATATGAAGAAACAAACCAGTGGGCAAGATCGTGGACTCAGTGCTCTTTATTTTTTATACTCTGATGTTGAACTTTGAAAAATGTAAAAGTGGGTTTACACTAGGCGAAGAATTTCGCGCGAAAGCCAAAAGAAGCCATTCCATTGATAGAAATTGATGTTATGGCGTGGGCATTCGCACGAAATGCTTGGTCTAGTGAAAATCAGACCTAAGAAAATCAATTAAAATTTCCAACACCAAATTTAGCAAGATTCTCCAGTGGGTAAAAAATTTGTTCAAAGTCCGCAGTAAAGATGCTATAACAACGTTGTGTTTTAGTGGCTACTGCGTACTTTGAACAAGTTTTTGTCCACTGGGTACACCCTACGATTAATCGGGCCTATTTGGTCTACCATCTTAAAAAGTCGGTTGGAAAAATCTGTAAAGGCTACATAAAAGATGACAAATTTTTCAAGATTATAGACGAAATAGGCTCAATTAATCGTAGCGTGTAAACCTTGCTTATAACGTGAAAGGAAAATGAACGAGAGAAGCAAAGAGATTGATTCTTGACTTGTTAAATTTCTTAACTGATTGTAGTTTTGTGTTATGATGAAGCCAGTGTTTGAAAATTACAATAAATCAGTAACAACTAAAACTGTTGATGAGTTTCTTAATTCTGTTATTCGATGGTTGGATCAATACTGTACGCTACCATTATTACGACCAGGTAAGATATTTTTTGTGAATTACGTCTGTGCCCAACTCCCCTCCCCCACAACCCACCTCCCCGACCTTCGCATACTACTAACAAACCTACACTAACCCTATTTTTACTGAGGTATATTGGTAGCCTGGGAATCAGATTACATTACTTACAACTTAAATTTTTTTTCAATACAACTATATAATATTTTTGCTGATGTCAGCGATATATGGTATGATGTTATCAACAAGTTTTGCCAATTTCTTTAAAATTGAAAACGGAAACGGTTCGGGAATTACTTTTAACTATATTTTAAACATGTTGATGTAATCTAATTGGTAAAAGATAGCTTTCCAACAAAATCTCATAGATAAGGACCACATTCTAAAGTGTTGCCGAAAAAATTGAGGTTGTAAAATCATCTGTAACACGGGAAAATCATCGGAAAATCGGGTAAATTAGTGTAAAAGGGACGTGGCTTTCAGTGAATAAATGTCCAGCGTTCGAGTAAAAGTTAATATGCAATCTACTTGATATTTTAGTTGTGCTCGAAACACTTACAAAACTTAGTACAAGCACGACAATATTAGATGATCCGAATTGTATGGCTATGTTAGCTGAACAATCACTACACAAAGACGATCCAACTGACATGACGTCATCAAGCGATGACACAGATAAATCACAGCAATGGCATACTGATGCTATGTGGAGAAAGTAGACGTATCTGTATTAAGCTTGCAAGTAACTGTCACCTGTGGAGAAGTTTCTTTGAGTTTTCACACACATGATCTCCATCAGCTATTTTGAGGGCTGGCAGTATAAGCTATCATCTTTTTAACCTACGATTGTAAGCTTTCATGTACTACTTCGTTCGGTCTATTCACCACTAATTCCCACTATTTAAAATTCCTTAATCCCGTTTATACGTGACAAGCTTGAATATAACTGTTGGGCATCACACATGGAGGAGCGTTTCTTTAGTAAACTACTAACAAAATGCTCCCCTACATGTATAATGCTATGATGTATTCAGAAAACTAAAGTTCTCACAAATACCGACGAAAACCGAAGAGATCCAATGACCTACTCAATTTGAATTTTTGCTTGTTTTTTTGCGGACTAAGAGAAAAGTACATAGAAATAGTACAGAAATAATACATAGACCGAGCTACAATCGTGAGGCTACAATCGGCATAATGGCATAATGATGCTATGTAGAGAAGATAGTTGTATAAATGTATAAATTAAGTTTTTATTGTACATATATTATATTTTTAATCCCATTTTAGTAATAAATAAGAACGCCATTCTTACTTTATTGGATCTTTTCTCAACAAGATAACACCTTTCTCTTACAAGAGAGATTTTTTAGCAAAAAATGGAAAAGGAAATCCGTTCCGATCCGATTGAAGCAAGAGGATGATATCCGGAAGTTATCTGAGACGTGAAATCAGTAAATTATTCAGAAAGATTTGCGAGAATTTATTACTCATGTGACTTGTGACCAATTATGATTAGACGAGAGGAATCGCTGTTCTAAGCATCTACCGTATTTCCTCGAGGCGTTCCCTCTCGTATTACCGCCCCTCTCGTAGTAGCACCCCTCTCGTATTAGCGCCCCTCATGAGAGAATTATTTTAAGTAAGCGCTACCTTCAAATAAGCTCCTCCCTTCGATTTAGCGTCTCCTAAAGCAACTGATAATGATAAAATAGGAAACAAATAAAATTAAGGAATATCGTAAAAAATATAGTAAACCGTGGCATCCTGGTGTTATCACAACAAATATTCTTCTTTAATGTTACCCAGTGGGTAAAAACTTGTTCAAAGTCAGCAGTAATAAATACGTAACAACGTTGAAGATGTTCTAGCGTTTTTACTGCTGAATTTGAACAAGTTTTCCACTGGCCAATATTTCGGGGACCTGTTCATCAAAAATTGATTTACTAACATGGAAAATTGTTACTCCTGAACGCAACCTCGTACCCAGGGCTTCTTGACTTTGATTTTTTTTTTCTTCCTTTTTTTCAAAAAAGTCAAGAAGTCCTGTGTATGTGTTGTCCTAAACGATATTACTAGGACAAAAGAAAGATAGTTAATTACCAAATGTAATATTTTCCAGATTCGATCAGGTATCTTGATTAATTTGTACAATAAAGATGTTTACAAATATTACAGACACAAAATCAATAGTTGCTACACATGTATGTGTCGGAGGAGCTCTCTATATATTTGAACCGATTATTGCCAGCAATGTATGAATGCAATCACTATCAAGACCTACTGGTAATCCTCTACAAAATGTCTTGTTTTGTCCTAGCTTTACTTGACAAAAGCATACTACTTTTTGCTAATCAATATCCAATTTCTCTAATTTGGAAATGCAACGCTCCATATTGAGAAAGTGTTATTTTAAATGAACGCACGAATCTTAAAGAAATTCTAGGTAGCTACGGGGCAAAAAATCATTTTAGTCGATGCAAGTGTTCTTGGCAAACAATAAGAAGGGCATGATTGGATTTGTACTGTAAGCCAAAAGTACATTGATTTTGAGTTTTGTTTTCTCATCTCCATCGTTGTCGTCGTCGTTCCAAACCTAGCGGTACCTTGGCGTTCGACTAACAATTCAAGTGGGATAAAAGTCAGGAGATTTTTCTGAATACTGTATTTCCAGTTGGTTTAATTTCATAATTATAGGTTTGTGGTTTGGTTATGATTTAGGTTTTCGGTGTCGCTTGGTTTTGGTTATGACTTAGGTTTATATGCTTCTGGTATGGTTATGGCTTGGTATTGTTATGGTTTGTTTGGTATGCTATGGTTATGGTATAGAACTGGTATGGTTTTGGTAAAGTTATGGTATGGTTATGGCATCGTGTGGTTATGGAAAGACATGGGTATGATATGATCATAGTATGGTTATTGTGTGGTTATGATATTGATATGGTATTGTTATGGTTATGATTTAGTTTAGTTATAGGTCTGGTTATGGCATGGTAGGACGCGCGCGCTATTTATTTTGAAAAGTAAAATCTAGATGCGCCTTAATGTTATGTGTTTTTTTTGGTTCGTTTAGTTCCTTGTTCAAAATTCGTGTATGACTGTTTTTTACATTGTGTTTTTTGAAAGGAATTCTGGAACTCTGTTGTGCTGTGCTGGGCAGGTAGGCAAGTATGGGAAGTTAAATCGTAAACCCCAAACACGATGACTGAGCTTCATATAGCATTGCTTGAATCATGATTGGTTTCAGTGATACATACATACGATATACAAGAAGGTTAAATAATTTTTCTTCAAATGAAGAAAGAAAATAATTAGAACTTAGAAAAATAGCTTTATGCGGCAAAAAGTGGGGAAAATCGTTACGTGCGGTACAAAAAGCGAGCATGCGCGCGTTTTACGCTAAACAGAATATCATTTTATCACGGCCTTATGATGGGGCAAATATTAAGGGTTGTTGTTGTAATATGACATAGTTATGGTATGGTATGGTCACTGTATGGTTATGGCTATTATATGGTTTAGGCATGGTTTTGGTTATTGTTAAGGTTAGGGTTGTGATATGGTTATGGTATGGTTATGATTTGCTTAAAGTTATAGTTGTGGTTTTGGTATGGTTATTATATGTTTATGGTATGGGGTATGGTATGTTTTTGGTGTGGTATGGTTATGTCGTGGTTTATAGGTTAGTGTTTATAGTTAGTGATTTAGGTTAATAGTCCATGACATGGTTATGAAACTTGGTCACTTGATCATTTGTGGTCCCATGAGAAATTTGAAGACTTAATGGCAGCCATATCATAACGTCATGGTAACATCATAACGATCTTCTGATAATCGTACTTTCGGTTATTAGTTTATCTTCGTACTTGGTCACTTGAAAACTCTCGACATCCTTAAAAATGTTAAAAAAGACTTAATAATGGCAACGTCTGATAAAGTCATAGTGACATAATAAATTTTGATACTTTTATATCCTTTGGAATGATCATATCCTCCAAGCTCGTCCCAGCCTCTTTTGACTTTGAAAAAGTCAAAAGGTGATGGGGACGAGCTTGCATAACCTCACTTTTTGACACTTATCTATCTATAGATAAGCAAAATATATAAATATATATAAGCAAAATTGCAATGTATTAGAACATAGATATATGATTAGAAGTAACAAAGTGGTTTATGACAGCACAAATCCTCCAGCCTGCATGGGCTGATGTTTCTAAATACTTTCTACTTCAGAAGTACAAACAACGTATTTACTGGAGCTATAAGTTATATCTGGTGGCTGATGCGAGTTCTGTGCCCCTGAAACTACTTGATAAATACAAATTCTCCTCAAAGCTTTATATTTTAAACCTTGTATACCTACCATCACAACCAAGTTGGATAGTAATATTATCCAAGCCACCATTTTCTTTATGTATTTTCATATGAACGAATATAATGGAGAATCGACCTGCCAGATACAGAGGAAACTTCTGGATAGGACGCCATGTTTATTTTTTGCCAAATGAAAATAATGCTGAGCTGCAACCTTTTGTTTTACACGTGATCTACAAGCACTCACATAAATATTTGAGACGTAGTAAAATTCGAGCAAAAATTCCGAATTTCCACCTAGATAAAAAACCCTTAAATTTTAGGTACAAAACAAGAGACACAAAAAATCGAATAAGTTTCAAGAGCCTTGGTACAAAACTGCTAGGAACAGTAGAATTGTTGAGTTTGCGAAAAGACCTAAGATCCTAAGCCATTACTTGTGGTAAAAATCGTGAAATGTCTCATAATTTATGTGAACGGTTGTAGAAGCCATTTGGTCGGACAGATTTTATCATTTTGCGAAAAATTATTTCGCGGTCACCAAAAATCAAAGTGAAATCGACTTTCTTGCGAAGATAAAGAAAAAAGTAATTGCGCATGCTCAGAAACTTTCGAGCAAATAGGTAAGTGAGAATCACGTATTAGGTCTTCTTGCAAACTTAACAATTTCTGTTATTTCTAGCAGTCTAATACCCAGTCTCTTGGAGCAAATTCGAATTTTGGTGCAGTTCGTTTTTGCTAACCAAAGTTTTTCTCGCCATATATTCAAAAATGTGTTTTGTCCAAATTACAAACTTTTTCTCAAATAATGTGGACAAACTGTGGTCGCACTTTTACAATGTAAATGGCTAATACATGCAGTCACAGGTATCTGATGTACCATAACGATACACGGCCCGGATAAGTACATACTCATTACTACGTCATTACTATGTTATTACTACGTTATTACTACGTCATTTCATGTTAAGTTTTGTTTCCAATAAAATAAATATGCTGCGCTACTGTCGCGCAACAGTTGTGCAACCTTTTGGAAACGTGATATTGCACAACAAGAAGTCAATTGCACACTATCTTCTGTTGTACCACAGGTGTACACAAGTTGCGGAGAGAAAAACATTCTATTTTGTTGTGTATTGTGGGATTGTTGCGTGACTACTTCGCAACATTTTTCGAGATTTACTGTATTGGAAACTACTTTTCACACACGTGCGAAACTCAAAAACTTTCCGTCTTAAAAAGACTGTTCTACATAAAAGGTATTTTCCAAAACCACCATCCCCCGCACCGTGCACCGTCCACCGTCACAAAGACAAATACAAACCAGATATATTTCATGCACAAGATACAAAAAAATACAGATTTTAAGGGAAGAAAAAAAATGCCTTGTTAGAATTCGAATGCGATGGCCTAAATTTGGTACTGATGACGTCATGATGATGTCAGAAGCTTTTTTAAAAAACCTACTTCCCGTTGGAGTTGCACCTTGAAACTAGACAGGCAGATAAAACCCTTGTTTGGATTCGAATACGATGATCGAACTTTGGTACTGATGACGTCATGATTTCTCAAAATTTCGCTCTAAAACCAACTTCTTAGGTAGGTAAAATCAACTTAAATTTAACAAAAATTATACAAAAATCTATCTGTTAGAAACATGTTAGGTTAACGAACTTGCAATGGATTGGTTTCTTCCGTACAAAGAAACTAATCCGTTGCATAATTGTTGGCTCGTACTCTCCTCTGTAGATGTTATTTTCTGTTTCAGCTGTACAATTTTTCAATAACTCAAGATGTTTTAAACAATATTCAATGAAGCATACAAATACGATTGTTTTCAAAAATGTCGAAAATAATTCATTACAATTCAAAACCGTAAACACGCTTCTAACAACTTACAAACGATTCAGTTGCTCAATTACTATACAAATTATTCTCAAAAATCTCAATAAACTACAATAAATATCCGGTTGGACCCTTTTCAAAACGCTCAACACCCTCTCTAAAAATATTTTCTCAAACAATTTTGAAAATGTATGACCGAATTGATTGGGGACTGCATCTGTACTACAGAAACCACGCTTTATATTCAGGTCACTTGCATCCTATAGGTGAATACAATCTCGTAAATTTCAATATATGAACTGTTTATTGCCAAATATGGTACTACACAGTCTATATATGGTACTATACAGTATTCCGTAATAGTTCGCATTCTATGATGAAAGAAAAGCAAAACTAAATATTTTGTAAACATAAATATTATTGCTTGATAAATATCTAAATTATGATGAGGTATTTGATTCTAATATTTCCATTCCTTACCTTAATTTCTGCTGTATTTTGTTGGTGTGGACAAAAGACCGAAGTAAACATGAGTGGTGATGTCCGAGTAATCTTCTTATATCCACTTACATTATCAAAGAGTAACAACCAATCTTATAACATGCCGATGATTATTAAAGAACTAGCATATAAGGAAGCGTTTCAAAGTAACATTTTTAAAAAGATTGAAACGTACGACTTTTGCAATGATTTCCATACCCTCGTAGAAATATTGTTGAATCTAAATGATGAGTTATACAACACTACTGAAAGGTATTACATTTACATTCATGCAAATGCAGAGTTTATAAAATTCACTATCATAATGTTTATGAATGGCACCGCAGATTCAGTTGTTTACGGATTTCGCACAGATGATTCTATTATAGATACAAGCCTATGTTCAGACAATCATCTTCACGTATATAAGGAGGTAAAAGGTGGATTTGTTAATGAATGTCAGGGAAAACAATCATATAGTGCTGGATACGTCATAGATATAGTTCCCTGCTATCTATATAAAAACGTTTGTCAGTGTTTCCCTCACGATAGTGGCGACCGCAGATTGATCAATGCATCAACCCTTTATCTAGGTGATTATTCGGATATTTTGAGATTTGAGTCACAAATTAAAAATGAGCACTTAAATAACACAGACCTTCTCTTGTATATAATACCTGGGCGGTACGAGCATAACGCATCTGAAATCGGAGATTTATTTAAAATTTATTTCAGCAAATATTTCAGACGAGTAAATTATTTTGCTTCAGTTGACAACTATCATATAGTTTCAGAATTAAATTGTAGCCAATCATTATTCATTAGTCCCTCCTTGGATAAGGATAAGTTATGTAATGAATTATTCACCGTAAAAGCTAAAAAACGTTTTAATGGCATTCCAAGAATAAACCATAAGCCATTGCTGTCCTTTAAAAATCACACTTGCAAACCAACTTGTCCAGTTGGTCATACTATTCATTTTAATAAAACGAAGACAGACTACATATGGGAATGTCAGTTATGTTCAGAAAACACCTTTAAGGACACAGTAGGTAATGAAGAATGTAAAGAATGTATACGTGGTTGGATACCAAATATAAAAAAAACCTTCTGTATTGATACATATCTCAATTTGTCGCTAAAATTTACTGATAACTCCAGTATTATAATGTTATCAGTTTCTGGTGTAATGGTAAGCGGTATATCTTCTACCGTATTTTTATTCATAAAACATATTGAAACACCTGTTGTGAAATCATCAAATAAGTTAATGTCGTTCATTCAAC
>JAULBZ010006754.1:0-12094 GCA_032360805.1 Neoturris breviconis | reverse complement strand
CCAAATTTTAGTACACGCGAGATCAAAGAAAACAGCTAAATTCGCGGAAAAGAAATACACGCCGAAATTAATGCACCAAAGCATGGACGTAGAAAAGACATACATGGTACATAGATTTTCTACACGGAGTGATTAGGAAAGCGTGCATCTTGTTTTTTAGCCTGTCAAGCAAAGTTTTAATAGAGTACTGTCATATATCCTATCGGAAGGACTTACCATGTATACGTGATATATGCTCCTTCACCTTGTGTTGTTGAGGACTTATGTGAATGCCTTGGGTAAACATTTAGCGTAATGCAACGCTTACTGCTGTAGTATTAGTTTCGGAAGCAGCCAGTGTTCTGAGAAATAGTTGTTCTTATTCTCGAGCAATTCTGACTTTTTATCGTTGAATGCGTGCTTTTCAGAACAGCTCGTTTTCCCAGCTGAGCAAAACTGAGTGCTAAGAACAGTTCGTTTTTGCGGAGTCTACTTACATCCACACTGCACTAGTTTTTTTTATATATTAAAAAAGTAGCTGAGGAGAGTGTGTAGACGGAGCTCATTTGATCATAACAGTAATTCCTACCAAACAATTCCACGTATTCTTTTTTGGTGAATTGTTAAATATCGTCTGAAAACCCAAGACAAGCTTTTTACATAATTTGCATATTTACATTCAATCTACCTTTTTGTCAAATTTTGCTCTTTGTTTTGGATGAAAATTGGTATGTGACCAAATTTGATGGCGCTAAATCCAAATCTGGTCTTTATTTTTCAAAATTCGGACCAAAAATACCTTTTTGGCCACATTTTAGGCAAAATTTTGCCAAATATTAAAAGTGCTTCGTTTTTGCTGAAAATTGGTATGTGACTAAATTTGATGGCGCTGATTCCAAATCTGGTCTTTATTTTTCAAATTTTGGGCCAAAAATATCTATTTTGTTTTGAACACATTTCGGCAAAGAAACTAAAAGTTCTTCGTTTTTTGATGAAAATTGGTATGTGACCAAATTTGATGGTATTGATTCTAAATATAGTGTCAACTTTTTAAAATTCGGACCAATAATGTCATTTTGACTTGCTTCATTCTTGATGAAAATTGGTAGGTGACTTCTTTTGCCAGGATCTTTCCTTTGTCTATAGTCCTGTTCCCTTTCCTGTGCCTATTTCAGTCTGATCCTCCCTGTCTGTGTTCCTCCGGTGGATCTACTGACCTCTGCCTATTGCCGCGTCCTAATGGCCTCATGCCGGTGGATCTAAAGACCGACTGCCTATTGCCAGGTTCTACCGACTTCCTGTTGCCGGGGTCGTGGCCTACTGCCTGACTGCCTATGGATCTAATAGCCTCTGTCCGACTGTCAAAAAGTTTTCGCTTGCTAACCTAGGGTCTACAGTACCCGACTCCGCAATCTTAAAAATACTAGTTCCAGCTACACAAGACTCTCCCTAAACAATGTCCCTTTTTGTCGTAAGAACACCTCTATTTCCCAGCTCAATACAGAATCGATTTATCCCAGAACAGATCATTTTTCCAGTCAGAGCTTCTTCGATTTCCCCAGCTGAGACAGCCAGCTCAAAACAGATCACTTTCCTAGCCAGGAGCAACCTCGTTCCCAGGGCTTCTTGCCTTTTTGAAACACGGAAGAGCGGCTCTTTGGCATTTCACGCTCATTCTGAGTTCTGCTGATGAGCTGTAATAACAGCGAAACACCGTGTCCAGAGATTGAATAGAAATATATAGAGAGAGGCACTATTTATTTTGTATTAGCAATGAGACTTTGACCACAATCACTTGGACTTGAAAATTAAGATTCTATGTGATAACTGACTTGCCTTAGAAATTTTTTTGAATTTGTTATGAGGCATTGATCATGAATTTATTTTAGCATTTTTTTTGTTTTTTGAAAGCTTTCCTACTTTATCAAGATTTTAAAAGAAATTACAACTGAAAAACTATTTTTTCTAGAGGTTAAAATCTTGAGAAAGATATATGGTTGAAACTTTCAGTTCTGTATTTCTTATTTTTTGTCCGAAATTCAGTTTTGTTCCGAAACAGAACTGCATTTCGGTAGCCTCTTCCGCAGACCCTCCCCGCGGCAAAAACAGTACTTCCCCGCGTTTTCTCGCCAGACGTCGAGTTTGTAGTAAAGGCTACATTTCGGTCAAAAAATAAGAAAGAGAACTGAAATTTGCTTATCTGGGTAGTCCTGTATAGTAATACCTTAATATGCAAGTATAACATTGATAAACACACTGACCACGTTTTAAGTCTTAAAACAAACGGTTGCTATGGGCTTTTAACTAACGCGAGTGTTTTAAGTCCCAGTTGCTATGGGTTCTGCATCCCAAATAGTAAAAATATTATTTTCTTAACTTTTGAATAGAATACTTTGAACACTCAAAAAACTTAAAGCGTTCAATATTCAATGGTTGCTGGACCGTTTTAGGGATTTGAATTGGGAAGTGGTATAAAAATACTGGCCTGTTCCCTCTCCCCGCGGCAAAAAAAGTGCCGTGCATGTACTTCGCCAACGTTTTCCGCCAGACGTCGAGTTTGTAGCCTACTTACAGCCCTTCGCTCGAGAGCAGTAAGCGAAAGGTCGAAATAGTAGGCTACCAGTTTGTGAAAAACCTAGTTGTATCTACTAGGCCAGCACCAAATCACAGACCAAATAGGCATTTTGGGGACATACATCATTTCTATACAAGAATTTAACGCGGATTGCTCATCTTCCGCGCCAATCCTCGGCTGCATCAATTTCATTACCGCGCGAGTCATCGACATTCTGCATCCATTCTCTGCAACCACATCCACTCCTATGCGTGCTATTTTCTAATCTGCTATGAAGTGACTTGTCAACTTCCCATAGTAAGGTAAATCCTAACAAAAAAACGAGAACGAGTGTCCTCAAATAATTATCAAAACAACATCGGTAACCCACCAATATCTTAACTCGCCTTAGAAAAGAATGTCCTCAAATAACTATTTACACCAGTTAAAGCACAGAAAAAACGAGAACGAGTAGTAAACATAAATCGCGACACTCAAACCACTGGGAAACCCAACCCTATCTCAACTAACCATATAACTCTGAAGGTTTCCCCAAATAATTATTTACACAAGTCATAGCACAAAACAACAGGGATACACACCAATATCTAACTCACCATGGAAAAGATTGTCCTCAAATAATTATTCACACTAGTCCAAGCACAGAACAACAAGAGAAACCCTTTTCCAGCTAAACCACATCCTCCCCCCTGAAATCATTCACCCACATACACAAGCAATACCTTGGTATCCACTAGGCCAGCACCAAATCAGACAAAACGGGCATTTTGGGGCATCAAATCTTGGAGGTATTATCGATATTAGGGTTAATAATTGCACCATTTGGAACCGCCCAACATAAAACTTTCATGGGCGACGCCTGATTCTGTGACAAGAGTTTATATTTGGTTAATTTGTTGTCAAAACATCGCTCCAAGCAATTTTGTAGGCTACCTTAAAACATTTGGCTGAGAACCTGTGGTTGTAACATCAATTTTTCCGTGGTCTTCAGTCAGTCCAAAATATTATGATCATTGTGAACGACACTTTCTGATTGGCATTTACCATCTAATAGACACGTTAATTCCCTTCGATTCGACACGCAAAACTGGTTGCGATTAAGAGTGGGAAAGAAGGAAGAAGGCCTCTTTCACAAAGTCGATGTCTGGTGGAAAACGCTGGCAAAGTGGTCGAAATGAGCAAATAAACACTGTGGAGGAGAGATTTTTGTATATAGCTTCAAGCTAACGTTCAAAAACCACTCGTCTGCAGTTATTATTTTGGTCTTATTTTGATCACTATACATAAAAATACAGGAATTATTTTTGAAGATGAATTTATTCATTTTCTTCACTACGTAATCTAGCAGTAGCGTTCGTAACCTTAATTGTCAGTTGATTTGCTCGTTCAACAATGTCTTTACGTTTACGACTAGATACATTGTGAGCAATTTCAG
Source organism: Neoturris breviconis (assembly GCA_032360805.1). Classification (NCBI taxonomy): domain Eukaryota; kingdom Metazoa; phylum Cnidaria; class Hydrozoa; order Anthoathecata; family Pandeidae; genus Neoturris; species Neoturris breviconis. The sequence continues at coordinate 8,105 of JAULBZ010006754.1, read as the reverse complement.
CAGCGTATGTGCCTTTGAGCATCATTAAAAGTTCGAGTTCCTAGAAAAAAAATAAAAATTTAAGGGGTATATTCACTAGGCAAATTCTAAATGAAACCATTACATTGGTTGAAAGCGACGTCACCTATCAGGTGTTACTTTAACAATGTAATGACTTTATTTAGAATTTGCCTAGTGGAGGTCTGTGGTTTCAGTAAAACATCGGAATGGTTTAACCCTATTAGTACTAGACTTTTTTTATTATTTACTATATTATTATGTTGAAACTTTCCAGAATGTTAGGTCAACACATACTGTAATGCCTCGATTAAGCACCTGGACGCTTATTTAATTTTTGAGCCTTAAGGGGGAGGGGCGCTTATTCGAGGGGGGCGCTTATTTAATCAACAAAACTTAAGGTATTTAGAAATTTTCGGGAGAATAGAAAAAACCCCGCAATGATATGCTCATATTATACTGTTTCTTCTTTTCTTAATCAATATCTACATCTTCATCGTCTGAATTCTCATCTAACAGCAAAAATCTATATATGGATTTTCGTTTTAAAAAAGGTCGAATTCGAATAAGCACCCGGGCGCTTATTTAATTTTCAATTTCTGAAGGGGGACTCTCATTCGAGGAAAGAGAGGCGCTTATTGAAATTTGTGCAAAAAAAGGGGGGCTTAATCGAGGCATTACGGTAATAAACATTTTGGCAAAATCATTTTTTTGGTGCCGCTATTAATTATGATAAAACCCCTCCTCCACAGTTAGATCTTATTCCAACACTTGAAAATTACATTCAATCAAAAGGGAGCATAGTAATATTTACCTTGACATTGTGTACAACAAATTTCTTGAAACCATCAGGCATCATATGTCTGGTTTTAGCATTACTACCATAACCAATGCTTGGCATCAAATATTGTCCCTTGAATCGACGACGAACTCTGTTATCAATACCCTTGGGTTTTCTCCAGCTTTCTTTTACTTTGACATATCGTTCTGATTGATGACGAATAAACCTTTTAGTCCTTTTTTTGACAATGTTACGTTTTACTGTAGGTACAACCATTGTGATTGCTCTGAAAAGGCAATATTTAAGTAAAAGTAGAATCAATCACATGAAGACAAGCTGAAGTTCATTTATAAATATACAGTATAAGAATGGCATCAAACAAGATTTGTTGTAAGCGGGCCTTGAAATAACAGCCGGTCATTACTGTGGAGGAGAGATTTTGCAGAATATTTTCAGTCAACTTGCCTGAAAGTGTTCCAAAAAATCTCTCCTCCAGTGACAACCGGCTGTTATTTCGAGCTCTGTTGTCAGGGATAATTGAAGAAGATGAGAATCCATGAACATAAATGAAGCTACAACGTTTAGAGATTAGGCAAGGAGAATTTTGAGGGAGGACACCTCTCAAGAAAAACAATTCCAATTAGTTTTCTGAAAAGCATGCCTATCACTAAATGGAGCCAAATTGTGTATAACTGTTCTTTTTCTAAACATGTCCACAGAATAAGTTGATAGACAAGGTAGGGGCTTCTCTTAGGCAGGGATTGAAATAAGAAAATAATCACTGTAAAGGGGTGATTTTTGAGCATAGCTCCAGGCTTCAAAGAACTTCAGTATAAATATCGCAATTCTAAAGAAACGACGTAATCTTGACCATATTTCAACTGAGCTATGCTGTAGTATTAAAACTTTTAGAAGTTGGGTCAACCCATAATAAAAACATTTTTCAATAATTATTTTTGTGATGACGCCATTACTTATGATGACGTCAAAGAAAAACAGGCGGCGCAATAGTTATAGAAAGACACGGAAACTTATATGCAGTCATAAACTATAACATTCCGAAATGCTTTCTAGTGGAGCTAACAAAATACGAGTTATAAATTTTTGAAACACGTTTTAGCGTTCAAGTCATGTGCTGTTAATAAAATACTGTCTAGTAGCTTATTTTCATTTGATTATACATTATATGGCTTTTATTTTCAAATATCGTATCATTTTCTTTTGTTTAGATTCTTTAACTGTGGTTATTGTTGTTGTCACAAATATCTTTAAATATCTTATGAGAAGTAATTTTCGCGAAAAAAATTCTAAAACTGCCAGATTCGATGGCATAATGTTTTTAGATCGTGATATTGGCCCTAACTGGTTAGAAGATCGGGTATTGAAAGGGGATAAATGAGTGCAAGAAGAATATTTAATCATTCTCATCATCAATTATAATTACACTGTTATTTTCGGGGGGTTTTCTATTGTTTACTGTTGGATCATTCAATAATTTTCTTATTTCTGGACATTTTACTTACGTTGTCTATAGACTTCCAGCGGAACGCCTTCGATCAATTTGAAGAAGAGGTCAACGAGGATGATTTATTAGCGCAAAATGTATGACTATAATCATAAGATATTCAGACATCCATGCAATGCCAAAGTTTCCTTCACAAAAATCCCCACAAAAAGTTGAATCTTCTCATTCGCGAAAATTAATTACCACAAAAAATTTCTAAACACCTGATTTGCGAAAATTTCTTCTCGGGAATTGAGAGAAAAAATCTGAAAAAATAAATTCGCCAAAATTACTTTCCGCAAAAATTACTTCCCTTAAGGTATACATAGGATGGTTTTTGCTAGTCCTATCAAAGTTTTATAAATCCATGGTTTTTACTAGTTGATGTTATAAAGCACTAGAGAATAGAAAAAAGTAACAGAAGAATATATTTTCATAGTAGTTCATAGTAGTAGTTTATTATTCATTATCTTTTTATAAAATTATTTTATTATAAAATCTTCCTCTGTTGAATTGTGTAATGCCATTATATTACTAATTTGTATCGGGAGTACTCTTAGTAGTACTAAAACTAAGTGGATGTAACTTTAATAGTTGTTTCAAAATTAAAGGAAGCTTCCCAAAATCAAAATAAAGACTTCAATTCATGAAATTTTAAAAATTATTTAAATAAAAAATACCACTTACCATCTCAAAAAATTAAGGAGAGAGCTTCCCCAAAGTACAACAAAATGTCTGCCAAAAAAAAGGTTCATGGTCAAAGTCTCATAGAAAATTAAAATGTCTCCACTTCTCCCTTATCATTTTAGCATGTTATTTTAGATGTAGATAAAGTTGATGGGTTAAAATTAATATTAAATATTTAGGACAAGTCAAGTCAATTTGGTTGTATAAAGGTAATAAAAATATGTTAATTATTTAACAAAAACTGTCACTTAAAGATCGTTTTATTCCTAAATGAATTCCAACATTTTCTATTGCATTTTGCTTGTTGGAAACTTGGAGTACAAAGTAGCAAATTTATTCTATAGAAAAGCAGTTTTCAACATAAACTATCAAATGACTAATTTTAATTATTAGAAATAGTTATTGAAGAAACTTTTTCAAAATAAACTGTGAAAATAATTTGTTTCAAATATTCCACACACATTGGTGAAATCTAAGGAAAGTAATCTGAAAACTGCCTAAATGCTGATGTTATGCCAAATACCAATATGATAACATTATGTCTCAGTCTTTACTGATGCCAAACTTCAAGTTAGTAGCTCTTCAGGGACATGGTCAAATAACAAGAGGCAACTGCTGAGCTTTGATAGCAATAGGCCATAAGTTAATTTCCTTTTCACCATGCTGTGTTCAAAATAAAAGCAAGTAATCATAGTGTGCTCAACAATCACTCCTCCACAGTCATTATTTGCACTTATTTCAACCACTGTAAATGTACCATTTTGCTTCAATTACATCAACACTTTGTTCCAATATTGAGATGGTTTCTGAATGGAATTTTATAATGTTCACTATGTGAAGTATATTATAGTGGTCGATAGAATATATAATCACCATGGAGGAGGAATTTTTTATCATAATTTCAGGTTACAAAGTCTGAAACAATGTTCAAAGATCTCTCCTCCATGGTATTATTTCACTCTTATTTCAATCGCTGATATTATATATCCAATACATTAGTCTAATATATACGAATATTGTCTCTAAATAACACAAAATGAAATATCTTTATTCCAAAATTTTAAGATCTATCATAAGCTTCCATATAATTATATACTGCAGTGCAAGACATTCACATACATAAAAATAGTACTCAGATACTTTAAGTAGTGAGCATAAATCAATCCTCAAATAAACAGCACATGTGGAGGAGTGTTTTTTTGAGTAGTTTTTAACTGCAAAGCTAAAAACTGTACTCAAAAACACTCCTCAACAGGTGGTCCAACCATTATTCTTGATGTTTGATAATCTTTCGAGTACAAGCAGTCACATACTAATAGCTATTTAAAGTTTGCAACATACTAACACTCCATCTGCAATCCTTAAAAATGAGATCATCACGCGACTATCTACATGAATTTTTCTATTCAGAGCATCAATAGCTTTTGCACTTTCATGACAACCTTCCGACATTTTTTGTGATAAATCAACAACTCGGCCACCTTGTAAGGCATTGTCTAGAACAATGAAACCACCACTGCGGAGGAGTACCAACCCCTTTTCAAAATATTTATCATAATTGATTTTATCTGCATCTACATAAATGAAATCAAATGTACCAGCTTGACCATCTTTAATGAAAGCATCCATGGTTTCAGCAGCGGGTGCAATTCTGATGTCAATTTTGTGTGCAACATTAGCCTTTTCAAAGAATGGTTTGCCATGATTGACGAATTCTTCTGACACATCAAGTGCATATACAATTCCGTCTGGAGGAATTGTTAATGCACAGTTTAGTGTATTATACCCAGTATATGTTCCAACTTCCATGCATTTTTTTGCATTTATTGCGTTCAGTAAAATACGAAAAAATTGTGCCTCTACAGGGTCAGTCAACATATAAGCACCTTGGACATTCTTAAATGTATGTTCTTTCAATTCTTGTAAGAATTTAGGTTCACGAAGAGAATTTTTATTTATATAGTTATCAACCAGATTCATAAACTTTTCATCGTTTGATTTGTGAACAGTAGTTGATAGATAATTTATGGGTTTTTTTAACCCAACAAAATAACCAATCACACCACCAGCAATAAATGAACCAATTGCAGCACCTGTCAAAAGACCAAGTTCTTTGCTTTCAAGAGGCATTCTATTGTGTTCTATTTATCTATAAGAGTATGTTAGAAATGTTTTTCAGTTAACCAGATTAGATAAAAAACCTTCACAGACTTGAAAGTGAGGATACTTGAAATTAACTGGCACCTTCTTTGAAAAATGAAATTATCAGAGATGGATACTATGTTACTTGGTTTCCAATCCATCAGTCTGCTAAAAAAATTATTTATAGCACAGAATTGTGACGTGGGCAACCAATAAACTCACTTAAAAAGTTTAAAAAAAGTTTAATAACTAGATGTCTTAAAATTCAACAGTTTTTAAATTACAAGTTGATGCCTCCATGGACATCAGGAACTACTATGTGATGAGATACATCTCTTGAATTTGCATTTTGATAGTGACACAAATAGCTGATGATTATTGTAACATAGCGCTAAGAATCACATTACTTGTCCTCAAATCAGTACCCATATCTATAAACCCATGCAAAACGGTGAGTAAATAGCCTGAAGCTATGCTCAAAATCTCTCCTCCACAGTATTAATTTATCTGCAGGACGAAGTCCAGGCAAACGTTTAAAACAGTACCACTATCTTTCATCTTGCTCTCAATTTTGTCATGGGTTTTGTGTTTCGTGATAATCTGATACGTTCCTATGCTCTCCCTTTATCTTGACGTCTTTAATATTATTTGCAACATTAATTATACCAAAAGGATGAGATCAAATATTTATCAGCATGCAACAAAAGTTTGGAAGGTTCCTAGGTGAACTTGTTCAAAGTTCACAGTAATGACACTAGAACAAAGTTGAAAATTTGACGTGAATATTTCTACCCCTAAGGTACTGCTCATAGCACAATAAAGCTTCTTCGTTATTGGTGATGACCATCTTGTAAGAAAAAACCCTCACAAAAATTTTAAAATTGTGCATTTGCCAGGCAAAATTAAATATCCGTTCAAAGGTTTTTTTGTTTTTTTTATCAGTTACTAAAATCAAGAGAAACAAGAGTTAAAATTCAACCATTCTAAAATACAAAATGCCCTCAGTATATCTTGCTAAACTTTCTCAGAACAGACAGAAGTGTTTGTTGTTCTCTCTTATTTTAAGTACTGCTTGTTAATGTGTAGAACTCATTTCTATATCAGTGTGCAAATAAAGTAATCATTATGGAGCCGTGAGTTTTGAGCATAGCTTTAAGCTTTGTAGCCTGAAGCTATGCTCATACAGCACTCATCCACAGTGATTAATTGCTCTTAGTCTTTTATTAAACACCGTAAAATGTTCATGAACACAATCTATATTTACTTGTAACAATCCAAGCTACAAACTACAAAAATTCACTAAAAACAATCCAAGCTACAAACAGTAACAATGTTCTTATATATTTTAGATACTAATAATAATAATAGATCGAACGTATATATATAAACCAGTTAATTTTACTCAAACTAAAATAAAACAACACTTAGTTAAATACAAAGGTAAAAACAACTAACAAAAGGTATAATACTTATTCTAGTTATAAATGTGACATTGTTGAAAGATATTACAGAAGATAAGACAGACATTAAAACACAATTACAAAAGATAAGAGGGGGTTAAAAACATCTAAGCAGGATATCATACTATTAGTAATATAGGAAGTAGAATTTCATCATACTAATAATGTGGGAGGAGTGATTTTTGAGCATGGTTTAAGCTATTCAGTCTGAAGCTATGCTCCAAAAGTCCTCCCCGTAATGATTTTGCTCTTATTTCAGACACTGTATTACAAATAAATAGTGAAGGATAAACACTGTTGATGATTCTACAACGATTCACATAAACTATGAGACATTTCAGCAAACAGATTTTGCTGTTTCTAGCAGTCTAGTAATCAGGTTCTTGGCACAAATGCAAATTTCCATGCAGTTCGTTTTGTTGATCAAAATTTAAGGCTTTTTGTCAAGTTAAAATTACAAATTTTTGCACAAATTTCACCTTGTCTCAAATATTTGTGTGAGGGATTGTAGTATCAGAGTATTTCTGCTGCCATTTGTTCATAAAACAATGCGATTGTCTATATTTCAACACTTTAGTGACTACAGGGTTTGAACCCGTAATGTTTTGCCCATATCATACCACCCTTATCCACTCAGCCATTGTATCAAGAAAGTTGTTAATAATTGTTTGTATTATATGATACTACTTCAAATTCCAAATTGAGATAGTTGTTTTCGTTAGCGTTAGTGTGAAATAAAAGTTATACACTGAATTTAATAATCGTTTGTTGAGACAACGAATATCTGCGAAGATTTAACGCATGTATAGCGCCTTTTTACATATTATAGGCTAGAGCTTTATTTTGAGACTATGACTTTTAGTTTAAGAGCGAGAGATCAAAAGTAAAATAAAATAGCAGCAAAATAACCAACAACCAAGAAATGTTTGTCCAGTGCCTAAATTTAATGCCTGTTCTGACTTGTGATTTATTTTGTTTGTGATACTTATAAAAATAGTTCTTGTTTTGATTTACATGATTTGTCAGTGTAGAAGTCGAATTTGTGTATCAGTCAAACTTTAACTTAAACATACACCAGCCAATAACCTTGGTGTATAAGATGGCACCCTAACTTAGTAATAATACTTTTTTACTTGTTAATTTCCAGCTGAACAGAGGCATATACATGGCACCAAATTACTGGAAGAAAACACTTTGATCACCACCACAGACATATTGCTTTCTTTTTGTGGTTTTGGTCAACACAGAAAATGATAAAGTTTTAGCACGGTTACCTGTGGATTTCATAAATTATCACGTGGAGTCAGCCTATCCCGCACCCGTCTTGCACATTTCAGACTTGCACGGGTGCACTTTATAAAAAAACAATTTTACACTTAAAGGAGAACTAACGACAGTATAGTAAGTTGATCTTAAATTGTTCATAATTATCTGAAATATCATTCTGTAAATTTTTTCTTTGTAATATTACTTGGTTCGCCTGGAAATTGAAAAAGAGGTTCACTCACCCTCACCATTTTTATGAGTAATCCTG
>JAULBZ010006753.1:0-12096 GCA_032360805.1 Neoturris breviconis | reverse complement strand
TACATTGATCTTAGAAAGTGTTCTTTATCACTCTCATGAGCATCCAGCCATTCGCCCATCATGAGTTGAACATATATTTCCTTTCGTTTTGCTTCTCGACATTTTGTACCTCCCTTTTTGAATGTGTTAAATTGTTTCCAATCTTCTAGATTGCCTTGGTAAAATCGTTTAAGAGCTTGTGAACGTTGTTCAAGTTCTTTACCTCCTAATAAGGAAATTATGAAAATTATTTACGCACTTTTTTAAAAGAACCATATTATAAGAACATTAAGCCTATTATATATATATAGGCTTTTCACGTACGTTGAATATATGGAGGAGGGAGCAACACCGACCCCCATGATTTTCTCAGGATAGAAACATGCTACGAGCAGAAAGATTTTTATGTAATTAGCTCTTGACAAAACAATTAAAAAAATACGTTTAAAACGTAAATTTTGCAAAGAAATTTGCTTGCTTTTCAGAAAGAAATGCCTTTTATTACCTTATTTTTAATTGGCTATATCTCAGGGAAAAAATAAGATTTTTTGATTCTGTTTACATGTTTGCGTGCGAAATGATATGCCTTTAATTAAATTATAAAGAAAAAGTATTTTTTTAAGTTCTTATTAGCCTATAGCGCGCATAAATTGACCAAATTTTCCTCAAAAATTTAAAGTCAGCTTCAGTCGAAATTACTATTCCTGTAGAAAAGACCTAGTTATTTGACACTTGGTAAACCCTGCTTAGTCTTTTACTATCAAAATGAATGTAATAACCGATTATCTATATATCTATAGTGATATTGGGTGCCAAAGTTATCAAATTTACTGAAAAACATTATTATTTCATTTACACCAGATTCTGCACATGTGGAGGAGAGCTCTGATGAAATTTCTTAAATTATGTCATAAATACCTCATGTGACATGGAATGATCAGTATTGAAACAATAAATCATTCAATAAATTCTTATATCGACAGAAAAAGTATATATGAGACACAAATTGCTATGCACCCCTCTAAAGAGCACTAAAAGCCCACCTTCTGCATAATATTTCCAATTGTCATTACTCCAAAATGTTCCTAATAAAAATTAATAAAATTCCTAAAAGGAGAAGTTCGTTCGATTTGTTGTTCAGGAAATATGGTAAAAAGTTCAATTAGAGGGGGGGCAGTTTTGCCCAAAGTTCTATGTAAAACTTAGGAGAGGAGAGGAGCAGAATCCGTTCCTGCCCCCAAACCTTTGAACGACTAAAGTTAACTTCATGAAACTTGGTACGATTATAGTCCATCATCAGAGGAACAATTTAACTTAAATATGTTTTGGTTATGTCAGCACTTTTTTAAAATCCAATTTTTCAAAAAGCATATAACTTTCGTTTTAAAGCTGATTATTACGTTCTGTTTCAAGATTCGAAATGAGGATAATATGTTTTATAACGTATGTTTCAGGTTTTCCATATATGATATATAGTTTAGACAGAATAACGCGCCAAAGTTAGCAGAAATACCAAACTTTTAAAATGTCTGTCAATTATTTTATTGCTAGCAGTTTGAAGATGTTAAATATTAACATTTGTATTTTTTTAACATTTATAATGATTTAAACAGGCAATTTCGAAGGTGGTTTAGAGAAATGACCAATAATATTTTAAGATCACGCGCTATAGGTATGGAAATTTCAAAAATGTGATCATGGTTATTCTAAACGTGACAAAGTTTCAAGAGTTCTGCGTATACACAAGAAAAGTTATCAAAGGAATTCACCCATTCCCCGCCCGGCCCAAATATACTAAAGGTGTATTGACATATATGGAAAGGAACGATCCGAATTCGTTTTGAAAGAAACGATCCGAATTCGTTTTGATATACTGTATAATAACGATTAACAAAACACATTGAGACGAATGCACAATTTTTCAACAGAGGTGGATTTATGTACTTAAGGTGGTGTCATTAATATTGCTTTCGCAACGCTTGTGGATTTTCAGAAATAAACTTATATTCTCAGGAATCACAATATATTTTAATTATGTTTGTATAGAAAATTATTCCTGTGTGTAAGTCATATATTATTCTCTCTGATATCAAACAGCTTCAGCTAAATTCTCACTGTGGAGAAGGGAATTTTTATTATAACTTCACGTTTTGAAGCTACACTCAAAGGTTACTCCTCCACAGCATTTCTTCTTCTATTTATCCGAAATATCAGTTAATAGATCTTTAACATTTAGTTACTGATACTAATACTAAGGTCTAATTCAACAAGACAAACATTCTGATTGGTGTAGGATTGTATACATCAAGGAAGTTTAATTGGCTAAAATGAAAAATGTTGCTGGTTGTGTCAAAATAGATTATATTAATTTTTTTGTTTTTATTAGAAAACAATATGGTAAATTTGTCATTTACAGCAATCTCTCTACTTTGTGATAATTCCAAGAGACGTCCATTAGGTAATTATTTACTGTACTTACTATCAATGGATGGCTGTACATTTGTAGATTGTGAAACTGGTGACGTTAGTTGCTCCTTACCACTCCCAGCAAATTCTAAAATAGACGAATTAATGAATTTATTAATGAATGATTGAATAAATTTATGTATGAAAAAATGACTGACTGAATGGAGGTCACATGTTTGCTAAATGAGGTTCCTAGAATGTTACATGCCTAACATGTCTTTACGTAAAACATAGACCAGCTGGCAACATTGAATAAAATCTCAAAATCAAAAGTACATATTATAGAGAAATCTGAGAGTTTTTGCTTCCTCTTATTAAGGTGGATTTACACTAGGTGAAATATTTTGTGCGAAAGCTAATAGAAGGCATTTCATTGGTAGGAATTGTCATCACACGGTGTGTTTACCTTTATTAAACAAACCAATCACCAAGTGCTCGACAGACGATCGTGGACTGTACTGCATTTGTGCATTTGCTGCTGTCTCATAAATTCAAACCTGTGGAGGAGTTGATTATCAATTTATACTTATGTATTAATTTATAAATTTCGTAATTTGTTTGTATGTTTACTTTACATTATGGCGAAATCATTCTACATTACATTTCTGGTATCTACAAAGGAGAGAGCTAATTTATTATTGAAAAGGGTAAGTTTCTTAAGAAGACTCAGGTCATCCACACTGATACTTTAATGTTCCATGATACCATTTGACATAAAATTAAAGGAATATCTTTTAATTTGACATAGAAGATTAACACCGTAAAAAGTTTCGGAAACCAGAGCAAGTTTAGAATTCAGACAAGTCCAAGGGATATTTATTTCAAAGACAATTCAATTCGTTACATTTGTTAAAGGAAGTACCGTAAATGATAGATTCAATGCCCCTGTCGAATAAACGCAGCACTTTTATAATCGCCCTGTTATATAAAACATGTCGATTTTCTAATAAAAAATACCGATTTTTTGGTGAGCGTATAGAACAAATATAGAACAAATGTATGGAACTACGGTGGCCCACAAGTGCCACCGAAAATTAAAGAATTCCACGGCACAGTAAAGAATTCCACGGCAACGTAAAGAATTCCACGGCAACATAAAGAATTCCACGGCAAAATAAAGAATTTCATGGCAACTTATAGAATCCCACAGCAATATATAGAAAAGATATTCTCACAAAGAAAGAAATTTCACAAAAATAAAAAATAATTCGCAATGAAACAAAACAAAATCGATTACATATACATATCACATATAAAAAACATTCGCAACCAATAATCTGCGGCAAATCCCCACGGCAAATTAAAAAATAAATAAGATCTACGGTGGAGTGATAAACTATCAGAGATTGCAAGTTTATATTTTGCAGGCCATAAAATAACAACAAACAAAAAGATGGTAGATAAAGTTATGATGAACAGCTTGTTCCGACCAAGCCTAAAGCTACGTTTACACGCTACGGTTAACCGGCTAAGGTGAATAGATTTTAAAAAACATGGCTCCTGCAAGAGACTTCTTTACTGGAGATGATCTTGATTCATTTAATCAAGAAATAGATGAACTACCGAAGTCGCTAATTTTAAATGCAATCAATGCGAAAAAGTTTGCAAATAACAAGTCAACGAAGTCTGACAAAGCACACCAACGTAAAGAATATGGGATTCCTCCTTCTGTTACTATTTCTGCTGATATATCACCAGAAATATTAAAACTTACCTCACTAGAGGCATCAATGAAGAACCTTCATCCTATTAAACTCACATGTATCGTGAAATATTGTGCAAATAATTTATCTAATGATTTATGTTTTTGCGCAAATCAGGTTTCATTTTTAAATGAAGATGCAGTAAATTTGTGGTATCAACTACGAACTGTTATTGATTGCTACAATAGAGATCAGCCCCTAGAGATGCTGAAAAGTTTTATTCCAAATTTTAGTCTTTGATTCATAATGTTCTTCCAACAAAATTTGATGACAAAAGCCTCACAAAAATACACTCTAGCTGAGGTAGCAAACGAAGCCTTTCCACATCTTTCTGGTAGCAGTACAATCACAATAGAGCCAGAAGACAAAAATGTGAGTATTCCTGACAAAGAAATAAAAAGTCTCCAATATCTTACTGGTTTTTTCAGTTACACAAAATTTCGATTGTCAAAGAATTCAGCTTGTCTTTTTCATCAACAATATTGTTTAATTTTACATACTTGTAAAGTAGAAACCGATGATTCACAAACACTCATTGATGCTCGAGATAGAGGAGGACTGTGGAAAGTTAGTAAAAAAATGCAAAGATATTTTTTGTAGAATGTGAACTAATATTTCGTGCAAAGACAACTGGATTTAAAACTTCTATTGTGTGTGAAGAGTTGGTCAGTGAGACAATGAAGAACATCATAGTTATATCTAATATTTTAATTCCATTGCATTATCTATTGACACTCACATAAAAAAATAATTTTATTTAAATTTGTTAGAGCATATCCTGACTCTGTTTGTTTGTGTTAGATCATTATCCTTTGCTTTAGATATCAGAGAAAATCCTAAAGCAGCAAAAAAAAGAATCAAGGGAGCGCCCGTTGAGAAACAAAATCAACAGAGCCAGTTCCAGATCTACTCAAGAACATTGATCCATGATCCTGACTACTAAAACAGCTATTTTAATAGCTACACATAAATAATCATTATTTATTGGCACCATTCTAAGCATCTTGCTTACAATAAGTAAAATAATAATAAGCAAAAATGCCCTACTCCGCATCAAAATGATTGAAATTTTCAAAGTAGTTTAGAAGTTAAGGCGGTATATGGCATCCCTCCACCGCCAGATAAAATATGCTACCCAAAGGGTCCCAGATAAAAGAGGGTTATTAAGTAAAATTTGACAAATATTATCCTACTCTCTAAAGTCCCTAATCTCTGTAGAATAGTCATAGTGGTGGAAAAATGTTAAACATTTGATAGTTTGTGTGTGTTTATGCTTTTAGAGGGTGTTATCATATCATTTTTGACCAGCTATTAATATAAATTTATGTAGGATCGGGGAGAACCTCTATAAAACTTCTGCTGTAGTGTAATATACAGTATGTTTGTCCTAATCATCGTCCTCTAAGAGTAGTAACAGAATTAATTTATTTCCGTATAGAAATTAAAATTTAACCGCACATCCCTTTTTGTTTTACAAGCCAAAGTTTCGGTTCCCCACAAAGAAACATATAATCATTTTCCAAGAAGTTGTTTATTTTTAATTCACAGACGGTGCCATATTAACAAATTCTTTACTTATATTTTTTTTCGCACCTCATTCGGAGAATTTTAATTGTTCCGATTTACGCATCCTTAGCAAAAATAAAAAATAAATAAAAACATTGGAATGCGCGGAATGTCAGAAAACTTTTTAAAACGAAAGCAAAAAAAAAAAAAAAATGTATATGAAAAATGTTTGAATGTTTACCAAGTAAGGTAGAAAATATATTAACAAGTATAGAGGTATCAACTATTGTCATCAACATGCGTAGAATAATTTATTTGGCTCATTTTCAACGTTTTCAATGACACAAGGGCACAAAAGAAAGAAATGTAGACAAAGTTCAGCCATAGCCAATGTTGTTTTTTTAATGTAACCATTAATTAAATCCAGTAGCCAACAATTCTTTTCATTTAATAGCCAGTAAGGTCACCTGTTAGATGTAGTGAAACAAGTCCACATATTCAAAGAGTAAACCAAAATAAAGCCATAAATTAAGTCTGTAGCCAACAACAACAACAACTAAATACCATAAGTTAAAAATAAAGATAAATAAAGACAAAGATACATGTAAAAATGATCGGTTATGACGGATGTAAAGTTCATGAAAAGTAAAGTATCTTTTGGAGGACATGTAATTGTTATCAATGAATCAGAATAAGAAATAACCCATGGATATTTTAATTTAAGTTCACTGTTTCAATTTTTAAATTCTAAAAATGAATCATAACATGTAGCAAACTGATCATTTTCTTCTAATACATGACAAATACTTTGGTTTTCCTCCCATTTGTTAATTACCTCGCCTCTGTTGGCTGTCCCCTTTCCCCTCCTTCTCCCCCTTCCAGCAGCCATCAGGCCCAATCAGTCAGAGGTGGTAGACTCCTTCTCTCTCCCCACAAGTTACTAGCTGGCTCCAAACCAGAAAAAGAGAGGAAACAGGATTGGACTATTCCTTGCTTTGCGAGAGGGTCTGAGACTAGGGTTTTTTTCTGGAATTCTGGGAACACGGCGTGACTTCCTCCTCCCTTTACTTAAAGATAATACTCAGATAAGATGTCACTGCAATGTTTCAAAAAGGGTGATGTTTCAAAAGGGCAACCCCTTTCTAGCTACCTAGATTAGCTTAATCTGTGTGAAGACATATTTTTACTTCAGGGGGAGCGGGGGGGGGTCTAAGGGGTCATATTGAGATGGAAGTATGGACAAGGACAACCCAATGCACACATATAATTGCAACTCTCTATCTAACTAACTAAGCATACATACACAATCGGTGTAATCTCGAACTTGATTTGGTGAAATCTTTTTCACATAGCTACATGATAATGAGCAGGAGGGTGTTGAACCCGGACATCATCATCACAAGAACGTCCGGGGATTCGAAAAAAGAAATTGAAGTCAATATTTGAGGATCTAGGACCTGTGAATTCAAGAAGATAAGCAAGTACAAATAAATCCTGGATCCGCCCCTGGAAACTCACAAATTCTATATTTAAATCGTGAAAAAAGTGCAAAAAAAAAGAAGGAAAAAGAAAGAAAGAAAATACACTCGCACAGAGATTTGTAGGTAGTTGCAAAATAACAGAACAGAACATAAAGATGCAAGGTGTCGTAAAAAGTAGGAAATTTAGGACTTTTTATTATATATTTAGGAAAATTAAGGAATTTTGTCCAAAATCTTTAAAATCAGGAAAATTAGGACTGCTATTGGCTGCGTTAAGGGAAGTGATGTCCAAAGGTGAGCCATTCGCAAAAATTATTGTTGAAAATGATTTATGATTTGTTAGGGCAAAATGTATGACTATAATCATAAGATATTCATATGTCGATGCAACGCCAATGTTTCCTTCATTTCTAAAATCTCCTCAAAAAGTTGAATCTTCTCATTCGCGAAAATTAATTCCCGCGAAAAATTTCTAAACACCTGATTCGCGGAAATTTCTTCTCGCGAATTGAAAAAAAAAATCTGAAAAAAAATTCGCGAAAATTACTTCCCTTAAAGTACCCTTTCCTAAATCCACATAAAAAGTTTGAGAGCTTGTTCTGCATAAAACTTAACAGTTGTTTGCAGACCAACTTCTCAAATACTTTTGACACCGTTGGTAAGAGACTGATGGGTCTGTAATTTGACTTATCGGTGAGAGAGCCCTTTTTATGGACTGGAATAACGTCTGCTAACTTCGTTTGATCAGAAAAATAAGATTGGTCAAGGCCCTCGTTGAAACATTGAGTAAGAGCAGGTGTATATATCGTCGCTATTTCCTGTAATAATCGAACAGTGATACCACCACTAGTTTTTTTTATAGGTTCCAGGCGCATGATTTCCTGATACATATCATCAACAGTAATATAACTAAATTCAAAAGCACATCCGACTTTTCTTTAATGCAGATGATACTTGGATGGTCCTTAAATTTCCGGATGGCTATAATGACAGGGTCATAACAGCAATCTGAAAAATCGTGACCCCACCTTTCAATATCCAATGATTTAGTTATACTACCTAAGAAATCGTTGAAAACTGAGGCTATTTCACTATCCGTCGATAACACTTTTCCATTTTTAACCAAAGAAATATTTTCTTTGTGTTGTGCTCCTTTATCAGTGAGGAATGGTTTAAAAGCATCCCAAAAACATTTTCTCGAATGAGGAGCATCGCAGCTATTTAGGAAAGATTTCTTTGCTTGTTTGTTCATGTTACAAATCAGATTTCTCTGTGCTTTATAGCCTGCTATATGGCTTCAGAATTTTTAGTTTCGTTGGCCATATTTTTTAGTCGTGACCGTTTCATGCTAGCTTTCCTGAGTTTTTTATTGACATGAGGCTTATCATTAGCACGAAGGTATCTGGTTTTAAGAGAAGCATGCTTATCTAACAATAAATTTTCTAAATCTTCATAAGATTTGTAAGTAATATTAATATTAATAAACACTATTTGAGTTCCTGTAAAAATACATTTTTATTAAAATATTTGTAATTTCTATATATTAACTTCCTAGGCTCAAATTTTGTGTATGTCATTTTGAGCATCGTATATATTCTAATTATTAGACAATGGTGGTCACTAAGTCCGGTTTCCACTACCCCAGAATGCTTAAAGGAATATTTACTGTTTGAAAGAAGCAAGTCGATACAAGTCCCACATTTTAGGTCATATTTATGCCATGACGAGATATCCTCATTAACATAGATCAAAATACCACCACTACGCTCATTTACGTCTCATTTATAAGGTTTAGAATAACCCTCTAGACTAAACTGAGCGGATGGGAAGGCGTCAGCTAGCTTTGTCTCGGCTATAGTAAGAATGTCAACCTTATGTCCTAAAAGAGACGAGAGATTATGCAATTTATTACAAATAGAATTTACGTTTAAGTAAGAAATTAACGTATTCGATGGATTTTCATTTCTAACTTTATAAATATTTTCGATGGAATAGAATGTTGAATAGAATGTAGGATATTATTCTATGTCTTCTTTTTATCTTCATGGCAGTTGTGACGTCGAAAAAGCAGTCAAAATTAGTTTGGTATTCAAGAATTAAGAATAAATCCCACTTCCATGCAATATTTCATATTTTAGAAAATCTTTAGCACATCTGGTCTGTAATATATTAGGGCGTCTTCAGTCTCAAACTCCGGGTCTTGGTTTTCTGACAACCCTACACTATTATCCATCTGTTGACAATTATAAGTTGTGACGGTGTAATTAATTAATGATGATGTTAATTAATTAAAAACCAATTAAATTGAATCTTTGATCCTTAACTAGTTTCTAATCTGTTTTCGATCACACAAAATTAATGTTATATTTAATCTCCGCGGAGAAGTGCTCAATCGAGAAAAGAGACGTGTCAAGGCACCATTATTTGAAATTCAAATCCAACAAAGTCCGCAGTAAAGAGGCTAGAACATCGTGCCTCTTTACTTCTGACTTTGAACAAGCTTTTACCCACTAGTTTCTACCTACAGAGGTACGACAACTTTGAACTTTTGTTCCGTTCATCTTACCAATAAAAATTTAATTTTTTTTTTTAAAGTTGAAATTTGAAAAAACAGATTTCCCTTTTTTCAAAGTATTTATTATCATGATTATAGATGTCGCGTGCTTTTTCAAGGGTGTTTTTTAGTGTCATACATGGTGTTTTTTAACTGTGTACTTAATTAATAGTGTCATACATGGTGTTTTTTACTGTTTACTTCATAGTGTCATCCATGGTGTTTTTTAACTGTTTACTTAATAGTGTCATACATGGTGTTTTTTAACTGTGTACTTAATAGTGTCATCCATGGTGTTTTTTAACTGTGTACTTAATAGTGTCATCCATGGTGTTTTTAACTGTGTACTTAATAGTGTCATACATGGTGTTTTTTAACTGTGTACTTAATAGAGTCATCCATGGTGTTTTTTAACTGTGTACTTAATAGTGTCATCCATGGTGTTTTTTACTGTGTACTTAATAGTGTCATCCATGGTGTTTTTAACTGTGTGCTTTATAGTGTCATCCATGGTGTTTTTAACTGTTTACTTAATAGTGTCACCCATGGTCGGTCCGGAGGGGTAAGAACATTTTTCATTTGTTATCGTTCTACATCATCGGAAAATGCATTTTCCTGTAGGTAAAGGAAACAAACATATTCTGTCAGTTTCTTTTATGACAATATATACCTAAAAAAACTCTTGTTAGTAAAAAACATTAGGGAAGCTCTATCCTTCCAGGCCCCCACCCGGTTTCTACGGCACGGAGTAAAGCCGCTAGAACAACATTGTGATAGAAAGATAAAAATAATTGCAACCTCTTCTCCAAAGCTCCTTCTCTGTAAGCGTTGTCAAGAGAGAAGCTCTTGGAACGAGGTTGACATAGTTGCAAACGATATTCAATAGCAGCTATCAAAATTAAAAACAACAACAAAGTATACTTAAAGAATACTTTTGGTCATAGCTATAGATTTCCTATATCCATGTTTTGGCGAAAGTCAAGAGGAAATTGTCGTCACATAATGTGTGTTAAATGGAAACCAGGTGGAAAGTAAATACGTATCTTGGGATATTAATTATTTATATGTCAACATTATTAACGCTAACAATAATGACAATAATGATGCGCTCGTATTGTTTTTTATAGAGATATCGGACATAGTGATTGGTGCATTAAAGGTTGGTTCGCATCAGGTGGGAATGTGCACATGATAGCCTTTTCATTGTTAGAAATTGGCGTCACTCATCATGTGAAATCAATTGCTTTAGTGCAGAGTTTTTTGTCTAATGGAAATCTACTCTTAGCTATAACATTGTGAGGAAGTGTAAAGCTATAACATCGTGAGGAAGTGTAATAAAAAACATATCGAAACTGGGAAACGTATTAAGGAGGAAGTTCATTTTCTTGTTTACAATTGGAATTGAAGCCGCTCAAACAAGTCAGAGATTTAGCTACCGGAGCTCAGGTAACAATCGATTCATTTACTAGCTATAATGTATTTCCTTAGCCTATTCCATACAATACATCACCAACATTTTTCAACTATTCAATGACAGCCAAATAACTGAAGATGGCATGTTAACCTTTGAAGTCATATAACAATATTAAGTCGACTTTTTAAGACTTAAAATGTTCTTAGCAATATCTCTTTTTGATCGGTGCTGGGATGATAAGCTTGTTAGACGACCGGTGCTGGTATGATGAGCTTGTTAGACGACCGGTGCTGGTATGGTGAGCTTGTTGACCGGTGCTGGGATGATGAACTTGTTGACTGGTGCTGGTATGATGAGCTTGACGACCGGTGCTGGTATGATGAGCTTGTTGACCGGTGCTGGGATGATGAGCTTGTTAGACAACTGGTGCTGGGATGATGGGCTTCTTAGACGACTGGTGCTGGGTTGATAAGCTTGTTAGACGACCGGTGCTGGAATAATGAGTTTGTTGACCGGTGCTGGGATGATGAGCTTGTTGACCGGTGCTGGGATGATGAACTTGTTAGACGACCGGTGCTGGGATGATGAGCTTGTTGACCGGTGCTGGGATGATGAGTTTGTTTACCGGTGCTGGGATAATGAGCTTGTTGACCGATGCTGGGATGATGAGTTTGTTGACCGGTGCTGGGATGATGAGCTTGTGTAATCTGTTATGTGAAGAAACATAAATATAATACATAAAAAAGTTGTGCTCAAAGTCTTGTTATTAATTTTGTAGCATATTTAAGCCTTATTTTCTTATAAACTATGGCTGCGGTTACACCAAATTTAAAGTTACTTAGCTGGCTTAAATAAAGTCATCACTATGACAACTAGCGTTTTTTCAGTGTGCTTAACTTTATAATCATGCATCAGAGTGTGATCATAACTTGCTTTAGCGTTCTAAGAAAATAATTTGACTTATTTTAATATTTAGACGAATCATGACGTCCG
>JAULBZ010006752.1:0-12097 GCA_032360805.1 Neoturris breviconis | reverse complement strand
TTGTTGTTTGTTTTTCCATCTCGTGTCATAGACGAATGAAAATTTGTTGAATTATTACTTTACTGTATTGTTTTGTTTTTAGGTTACTCTTGCATTGGACTTCTTGTCAGATTTGCTCAATGCATAGCCTGTTTAGTCTAAACACAGACCATATGAATGTCCCCAGTACGACGAATTATTTGAAGTATTTTTTGAAGTATTGAATCTATCAATTTCATACATTATTTACCGATTTACCGTAGTGCCTTACAATGATCAATGCTGTATGTTTTTGTATGTGTATGTTTTTGTCGTACCAAACTGTCAGAAAGTCGTTTATACACGTGTTTTGTCACAAGTTTACTTCATTCTGGAAATAAAATCACATTTAATCTTTTAATTTTTTTAATTTTTTAATTTTTTTTTACACTTTTGGCCTTCATAGAAAATAATTATTTATCAAATGAAAGTCAACTTTTCGTATGGAAAATATATTCTGTATGTTTGATACACAATTGAAACAAGATCAGCAAGATCATATAAACAATACATCTTATTATCACAAAAGAATAAGGCTAAGAATCTCAACTGCAAAGGGTTTATATTTAGTATTCACCTGAAGCCCTCTTTAATAACGTGAAGGAGAGAGCGCTTAGCTTCCAGAGAGACTCTCTTAACGACTCTCATACTAACCAGATTGCAACTGATGTGCTAAAGAACGCAATACCAGCGAGATTGTTCACGCATAGGATGCGTCTAGTTGGAAAGGAACACAATCTTTAAGAAAATATTTGTATTAGTGAATTTACCCAGAATATTTATCAAATTGTTTCATGAACAAGTTAATTATTTACTTTTAGCGATATGGATGCTCAATCACAACCACAACCATCAGTAACACCGACATTACAGTTAGTACTAAAAGTTAATTGGAATTTGATAATTGGAATTGGAGTTGTTGTTCTTGTCATTCTTATAGCTATACTATTATTGATAGGATTAAAGGCTCCACGATTCTTTCGAAGAAAATTCCTGAAATATCTCGGATGTTGCTTTGAATGCTGTCCCATTCGATTTTCATGTTCCAAATGGCCATTCGTAAATATTGAGAAT
Source organism: Neoturris breviconis (assembly GCA_032360805.1). Lineage (NCBI taxonomy): Eukaryota > Metazoa > Cnidaria > Hydrozoa > Anthoathecata > Pandeidae > Neoturris > Neoturris breviconis. Next base: position 11,005 of record JAULBZ010006752.1, on the reverse strand, counting down.
GTAATTGAAAGATTTCAGTTCGATATACCTAAACGAGAAGAATATTTGAAACATCTTGAAGAGGAGGAGCACCTCAAAAAGATACTTGAAGTATTAAATGCCAAAACTAGACATTTTCAATTTACAATCCTTGCAGCTGGTAGTACCGCAGAAGGGTACGGTAAGATTGAACCATCCACTTCTATTCTAGCATCCGACTATGACTTAATGTTATCTCCATGGCGATGTTATGCAAAATTATCAGACGATTTAAAACTTGACGATGGTGTTTGTTTAAGGCAAGATCAGGTCACAAAAGAAGAAGATGAAAACATAATTTTTGAGGGTATTAGAACAGATGGTTCTACAGTGGGAGGTAGAGCAGAAGCATTCTGTGTATTAAAATTAAGGAAAAAAAAAAATTCCGAGAGGCATCGTCACTGGTTGGAATACACACAATTTATAACTAACGGAGATACCAAAGAGGAAATTCGAGTTTTATCAAATGATTGCGTCAAAGAAAAGATAAAAAAGGCACTCTGGACAGAGAAAGTTAGTTTGCAGAATATCGATGATAATGCAGTATCTGAAACGGAAGACTATCATACCACTACCATTGAGACAAAGGGACCTTCTATAACTGTAAAGACAAAAAGGAAGGCATGGTATACAAAGTATTTACAAAGTTATCAATGGTACCCTTTATATTTCTGCTGCATGTGTTGTTGCATGACGTGTATTGTTTGTTGGTCATTGATTGACTTCTGTTTTGCAAGTTGCTTTAAAGAAAGAGAAGACTTATGTACATTTGAATGTGACTTGGTTTTAGCAATCTGTTGTCAAGACTGGCCAAAGGCCACTAAAGGTATTTAGCAATTACATTGTTTTATTTTATTCTTTCATTTAACATCCAGGTATGTCTTTCTGAGAACCAAGAAAACCAGGAAAATACAAATGCTACATTTTTAGATCTCAGTCGCCATATTCGTATTAGGTGCAATTTTAACTTTTTGTTGTTTGCTAAACTATTTGATATACACTGCCGAAATGTGAATATAATACTTCCAGTACATCAAAAGATATGGGTTATAACCTAAAACCACCTATTTTCAAGTGGGAAATTTAAAATTAATTGTGTTAACCCTATTCAGGTCGGGGGCACAAAGTGCCTCCCCCTGCTAAACTTTTTTACATAACTTTTGAATGAATGGCTTATGTGACTAGAAATGTTCCTACAATTTATCTAGCATCATTTTTTTGTTTGTTGGTAACTTTGGATAATTTGTCCCTGGCAACCATAGTTTTCACAGGTGGTAAAAAGATTTTCAACAATTTTTTTATTAATATTATTATTGCTTAAAAATGATTTTGGTACATAGTTTGGAAAAAAGAACTTTCACCCGAAATAAAAAAATTCTGCACCACCTGTGTTCTCGCTTGTTATGACGTCATCAAAAAATTATTTTGCTAAATTATCAATTAAGGGTTGACCTAACTTTCTAAAAAGTTTCAACAATACAGCATATTTCCATCAATTTCTATTCAGAGCCCTAAAAACCCCGGTCTGAATAGGGTTAAAGTAATGCTAATGTTACGAAACTTGGTGAAGTTACTTAAAATCACAAAATTAATAATTCTGATAAGTTTAGTAATGTAACTAACCAGTTTCCACCAATTTTATCGATTTTTAAAAAATCGAATTTTTAACATTTTCACTAAAAACCGAAGAGTATGTGAAAAGCTGTTGTAACACTCTGTTAATCAAAATTCTAAGAAAGTACAGTTTTTTTTAATGAGCCCATTTAAAATTAATTGTGATGACGTCATCAGAAAAATGTTGAATTCAGCAAAAAAAGAATTGGTAAAATTTTGTTTCTTTTGTGATGCACTATAACTTCAAAAAGTTTCATCTCAACCCTATTAGTCGTTCAAAAGTTAAAGAGCTACCCCCCGCCCCCAGTTTTGAGGAACCCCAAAACGCTTTACATATATAGAGTTAACGTAGTTAACCCTAGCAAAACTTAGCATGGAATGAAAGCATGTTGGTAATGCGATTGGTATTGTCTATAAATACAAGATTGTATCTGTTTACTAAGGTGAGAGTCCGCAAATTTGAATAAACCATGTTTCCTCTGATGTCTGTATGTCTGTCCGCCTGCACTACTCCTCTGAAACCTCCAGACCGTTTTCCTTGAAGTTTGGCACGGTTGACCTAAGTAGCAAAGTACAACTAACGCGCCAAAGTAATGTTGGAAAAGTTACCTTGCTCATTCGCCTTGCTCATATTTTAGCATTTTGAGGCTTTTTGGCCTGTATAAAGAGAACAGAGAGAATGATTTTACTGTAATTCGGTATTTTAAAACCAAAATCCCCTGGAGAAAGGAATGACGTAAAATGTTTTTGAAAATATTGTCTCACTCATTGTTCATATTAAGGCTTTTTGGAGGTGCATCTGCTGAATAAAAATAGAAGTGCTTTACATTTTCGGCTGAAATTTGGCACACTAAACGAAAATCACCTGTAGTACGAAATGATGTAATAATTTTGTGGAAAATGGGACTCGCCCATTTGCCTGGCTCATTTTTGTGCTTTTGTCCCACAATTATCCTCTTCAGGGTAGTTATAGGGACATGTGAGCCTTTCCACTCATCTTCAGTTCTTCACTTCTGGTTAGTTTCTTGCTTCCACATAATAACTAACCTTGTTGTTAAAAATTATCAATCTTCAACTTCAAGAACCATTATCACTCAATCTTTTGATTACCATGCAATTCAAATATTTGCTGTTCCTTTTATCCACACTGGTTACCTCTCCATTAACACCACAAGGTGATCAAAGCCAGGAAGATTTTAAGATTAGCAGTTCTATTTTGATGGAATACGAGAAAAAGTAGAGATGGAAGGCATGATGTCCATCACTTACATGCAAAGAGTTTGTAAGTATACACGACTTTGGATATCCTGGGAGACTTTGCCTTGGCCGTTAAAGCTTATCTCAGAATGATCAACCTCTCCGAGAATCAAAACAAGAATCAAAACAGGCTTCCCAAGACTGGATCTCGTGTGGAGGACATTCAACTTGCGCAGTTGGAAACAGAAGAGCAGGTAATGCTCCAATCAATCCAATTAGAGGAAGTAAAACTAAAGAGGCAGGTCGCAGAACGTCAAGGTGCCCTAGCATTGCTTCGCACGAGATGACAGAAGACCGAACTTTCCGGATCTGCCCCATCATCAGCTGTACGATGCCCCCTCGACCTCATTCATGGAACAACATCGTTTGTGTGAAACCACCACAACAATGGACACTATTTTGTCAAGTCGATTGAATCTATCATCAAATGCCCACCTTAGTTCAGGAGCGACAAATGTAAACAAACCTGCTAGTCATGTTTCCAGCCCCCCAAAGGGGCTTGCAGAAGTTTTCAGAAAACAGGAAACAAGATCTTCCGAAATATTCTTTCGACCGTCGAGAACTGCTGTTACTAGCCAAGGTAAGCCCCTTCGGGTTGGCGATTAAGTATCTCCTTTGCGCCCACAAGAAGAAGTAAAAGCTATTGCGCCAGATTTTGGCCAAGAAACAAAACTTTCATGGACAATAGGTGGGCGGAAAGAAGCCTAAATTAGAATCAGCAACCATGGAACAATATTCCATAGTTAATATTAGAATATTTTACGATATTTTTACAAGCAAAAAGTTTCCTACCTTTGCTGACGTGCGGGACTATCTTTCTTATTATATTAAGGTGCTTGAGCTGGCTCGAAAATACTCATTGAAACTAGTGTTAAGGTATGATGACGATTACCGAATTCTTCAACACACTTATGGTTACCCATGGAGTTTCGACAATAGTCACCTACATGAGGTGGGTGATGCTTCTTCCTCGTTGGGCGGGATCTCAGTCTAATGACTACATGAAACAAAATTTGGGTCAAATCCAAATCAGACGCAAAAGTTTCGGGAACATTACCTCCGCTCGGCACGCATACGTCGACTGGTATTGAAATGCTTAACAAAGGTGCCACAAAACATCCTGTTATGATGCATTACCTTCGGAATTTATATAGGCTCTCTGCTAATTAAAACTTCCGTCTTAAGGGCCATCATATTGCAAGGAAACCTAATGTCACTGCAGATCATGTGTCACGTCTCCACGAGACCTCACATTTCCTTGCTTTCTTAAAATTTCAACAGGTAGTGGAGCAACTCCCTGCCTCTCTGTTAACAGCTGTTGGCCACGTGTCTCTGGGCACATATTGTTTTCTTTTAGGTAAGTTTGCCATCATTGATAAGTATTTCTGTGTTTTACTTTAGATCCTATTGATTTTGCTTCTGGGTTGTTATCTGATATGATGTATTTCAGACTAGCTGCCTATGCCAGTTCTACCTGAGCTAGTTATCATACACACAAAAATACTTATCAAAATTTTTGTAAACTCGTTGCCATACCTTTAGCTCCTTTATCTACCACTAGTTTATGTATGTATGCTACCTGCTTGGCTCGCTTCCTACTGCCTCAGTCTGTTTGTCAATACCTCAACTTTGTTGGTCTACTACATAGGGAGATGGAAATCCCGAATCTCCTTTGAGACAACTGGGTTTTTGTCTTCTGTTATTAAGGGTATAAAGGGTGTTCTGGGTGTACCACCTTAACCGTGGCTACCCATTTCGCCTAATATCTTGCTGAAGATTCGTTTACATCTGAATCTCAACTCCAGTCGTCATGCTTCGTTTTGGGCCATATGCCTAGTTTCCTTCTTTGGTCTGTTCCGTAACTTGCACCTTCTTCCTGTTTTCAATGCTCAATTTGACCCTTCTTGACAATTCACCAGATCAGATTTCATCTGTACTGACTCTGGCTTTGTTATTATTGTTTGCTGGGAGCAAGGGCATACAGTTGGGACAGCGTACAATTGTTATTCCGCTGTTGAGGAATGCTACCTCCACTCTTTGTCCAGTAAGTGCGGTGTATCAATCACTTACAGTTCGGTCGCTTCCCACCAGTCTAGCCTTTTTCTGGCGGGACCCCTTCTCGGCCAAATTTTGCTCACTTACAAATCCTTCATGTCCCAGATGAATGAATCCTTGACAGAGCTGAGTATCTCAGCATATCATTATGGTACCCACTCCTTGCACTAGAGTCTGGAGTACCCCTTGATGTCATTTTGCTAGTGGGAGATTGGAAATCTTATTCTACACATGCTATTATCACAACGTGTGTCTGCCCAGGAAACCATAGCCGCTAATTCCTAGTTGCCTGTTGTCACCTACCTATAAGAGTTAAATTATGTCTGGGTGTATGCATATGTATATAGGTATGTAAATATATATACACATTGATTGCATGTAGGTCTCCCTGTTGACATGCATGGTCTTGTAGTGTGTGTGTATATATGTATAAATATATTGTATATATGCCCTTTTTCTCTTTTCTACCTACCAGTCAGTTACACTTCCTACACTACCTACTACTCTACCAATTTGGATTTGGAGCTTTGCATAGTCGCATTTCTTTTTATATATAGTCGGTTGTTTGACCAACCTACGATACTCTGCTCATTATGTTTTTAGTTGCTCTAGTTTTAGTCATATTTTGAGGCTACCTTACATATATTTATTTTATTATGCTTTTTTCATTTATTCAATTGTTATTCAAATTTATTCACAAGAACTGCAACAAAAGCAGCGCAATACGATTATGACTGAAATTCGGTATTATAAACCAAAAGCACCTGGCGAACAGAATGATCTTTAGACACAAGGCTTAGGGTCTTACGTCTTTTTGCGAACCCGGCAAATTTTATTGTTTCTAGCAACCTAGTACCTAGGCTCCTGGAACAAATTTGAATGTTCGTGTTGTTTGACTTGCTAATCAGATTTGGAGGCTTTTCGTCTAAGTTAAAATTCCATATTTTTGCTTAAATTTCACTTTGTACGCTCTTTAGGGGTCTGAAAGCCTAGGAGGAGTATGAGCCCCCCTCCATAAAATCTGAACGGTTGCATATTTTTCTTTCAAATTTACACAAGAGTTTCTTCAAACTATAAATTACATCTTAGCATAAAATAATTCGCAGGTGCCCAATTGTTTCATACTTATGACGTCATAGCTTATCTTTGATATGACATTTCATTTTTGTATGCCTAAAATGTTTTCTGGATCGTCTTATTATTTTAGAATGGTTTACTCGTATCAGGCAATGGCCAGATCCGGACACTATTGCAAAAATTCGAAGCTCAGTGATACATCTAATTCCAAAGCCTTCCGGTTCTGTATGTCCTATTGGTTATGTCACAGGTAATAATTTATATAAACTGTACCCTTTCTTGATGCTAGCTACTTTGGACTAAACGACAATTCACTCGTGTTATATATAGCATTCACGATTATATTTATATTTATAGCTCAACCATTAGCAGCAAAGGAAAGACCAAAAAGTTTTGAAAGAGATGTTCAGTTTCGATTTTCCTTTTCTCAAGCAGAGATGATATTGTCAAATAAAGTTCCTCCGAAGGCAAGACAAACCTATATTGCATTTAAATCAACAATTAAGCGATTGCAAGATCGACTAGCATTAAACATTAAGATTGAATCCTTTGCGATAAAAAGTATATTCTACCGAACCTTGGAACTGGAGGAACAAAATTGGTATGTTGGAAACGAGACAATACGGCAAACGTTTTTAATGAAGCTATTTCAGGTAAAATATGGAGAAAATATTTCGTCTGTTTGAGTCTTTATAAACTACTAAATAGGCACATAGATAAGTAAGCATTAATTTAGTACCATAAATATGATTGAAATATTCTTACAGTCAAACCAAAATTGTCAAGTTACATAGAATCTCAAAAGAAACATTTTCTGAAAGTTTTGGTCTCATGACTAACCCGTTTTTCCCAATTTTTCCGAAATTTTAAAAATAGGATTTCTTTGGATTTTTAGGCAATATATTTGGTATTTGACAATGCTGCTGTCGTAAAAAACCCGGAAAAAATGTTAAAGTACAACACAATAGCCGTCTAAAGAAATCTTGAGATTTGTATCGATAATTTATGTCTACGATTGTGTGATTTTTACAAAAAAATTGAAATAGCTCCTACTATAGTATAAACATCAATTTTCCAAATAAATCATTTCTATCTAGCTAGAAAATGCATAGGAAAATCTAGCAGAATAGAGAAAATGGCGCAACACGACTTCTTTTACACATAGCACATACCAAGGTCATTTCACACAGACTTCAGAAGATGTGAGTGATTACGTTTGGATATACATTTATATGTGTGTATAGTGATGATATCACCATAGGGTAGTACAAACATTTTGAAATGAAAAATTTGTTGTGGACGGCAGTAGTTTTTTTGCTGACGTCATCGAATACACATTCCACTATAAATATTTAGTCTAAAGATTTTTGAAAATCAGGGAAATCGGGAAAACCCAAATTGGCGATAAAAACCTCTCTTGCATAATTGTATCAATAATAATAGATATTCAACATAAGAATGTACATAGCTGTATGAATGTAAAAAAAAGAAGATTTTTTGCAGATTTAGGTGGTGTTGTAAATATGGTCAACATAGCAACAAATAATTTGTCCAGATAAAATATTTTCACACACCCTTACCACCTTCGTACTAATAGGGTAAATAGTAGAAACAGTGGACACTATTAAATAAGCTGAATATGACGATGTGCATTCTAGAATTGGATGAATATTATTATTTCATGTATGTTGTATTAAGGAACTTGAAAGAAATCTTGCAAATGGCAATTGTCCACATTACTGGATAGAAAGTGACAACTTATTCAGTTGTTTTGAAGTTAAAGAAGATGATGATCTTCCAGAAGTAAAAATCAATAAACAAGATTGCCATAAGAAATTATATGATGAAGTAAAGGTAAGCAAAATATATTAAATATTTACATAAATAATAGATGTTAGTTTATTTGCTAAAAACGTTAAATCATTGCATGCCTTTTGATATCCTATAAGTATTCTGCTAGTTCACATTTGTATCGTTAGAAGTGAAACATATCCATTTTGCCTTTGAAAATATATATAACGTAAAATGCCGAATTAGCACACCCCTTCCAATAAGCTCTCCCGCCCCCTCAAATAAGCACACCCCTTCCAACAAACTCTTCCGCCCCCTCGAATAAGCACACATAAAACTACTATTCTTCTAAAGTAAGCGCACCCCTTCCATTTAGTGCACCCTGTAAAACCAGCAGGAAATAGCAAGCTCCCTCCCTCCCTCCCTCCCTTGTCAAGATAAGACAAAAAGTTTAACTTTGACCCTATTTAGGTCGGACCTTTTGGGGGTTTCGTAAAGCGAGGGAGAAGGCTAACATAGCCCCCTCTCCGCCCTAAAAAACATATGACAAAACCATGTTCCAGTGTTGAAAGTTTCCAGAAAGTTGGGCAACACATAGTCATCATTTTAGCATAATTATTTTACCGATGACGTCATCATTCATGATGAACAAAAATTAGGTAAAATATTCCAATACTATATACCAAAACATTTTTCAGTCAAAAATAAGAAATTTGGAAAATATGTTTTTACCACCTGTCAAAAATATGGTTTCCAGAGAACAACAATTATCCCTAGTTACCGGATTTGTTTTTTAAAACGACCTAGATAAATTGTATGAAATGTCCTAAAATTTCTAGTAATATAAGCCATACGTTCAAAAGTTATATAAAAAAAGACATTTTCTTAACATTTTTTAATATAAGCGCACTCCTTCTAATAAGCACACACTTCGATTAAATGTGGACCCCTAAAACCGGAAAACCTTAAAGGAACTGCGTACCGCTACGAACTGTTTCAGTTTAGCCTAATCTACAGAATCAAACAATCGCAAATTTACTGACCAGAGTTATTTGTGCTAAAAGGATTGCTTTCTCCGATTTCTAACCAGGGGAAGTTGTAAACCGGTTACAATGATTGTTGTTTAAATTGATAGTATACGGAACTTAGTTCTATAACATAATCATTTATTAAAGTATATTTTAACTTAAATATATATATTGTACCTCCTCCTCCATTACTTTCGATAGAACCAAGCTGTAGCGTTGAAACATTCCAGAAAGTTGGGTCAACCCATAATAAACATTTTTCCATAATTATTTTTGTAGTGACGTCATTACTTATGATCATCAAGGAAAAACAGTTGGCGCAAAATATTTTTTTGGTCAGAATGTTTTTCACGCAAAAATAGCTTTTTTTAAAAAATAATATAAAACGATATATGAAAGAACTATAATTATAATTACGATCGTGATACTGACGGGAGTTTTTCGTTTTGCTCGTTTTTAACTCATTTAAAAAATTAAAAAAGTATTGTTTTTACTATTTTCGGGCGCCGTCCTAAATTACTAATATTCTAGATAATACTAAAAAACGATAACTAAATATTCCTAAAATGATTTTTTATTTTTTCGCTAGAAATGACGGTGTCCAAAAATAGTAAAAACAATAATTTTTAGCTTTTTAAATGTGCTAAAAACGAGAAAAACGCGATAAAAAGACCGATATTAAAAAGTTAACTGAGCACTATGTAATAGGCGAAAATATTGTTTCAGGTTTCATCAAGAATTGGATTTTAAAAATTTCTGTTTACATTCTTAACATTAAAGATTGACGCCCGCGATTATGGGCTAGTCAAATAATAATACGCCATGTAGCAACAATGTATATAGGGTTATATTAATCAAATTTATTCCATTTTATAGAAAATCCGAAATAATGTTAGTGCCTATCTCCTTGATGACTGGATTGAATTAAATAGATGCATCACAAAACTTTGCTGTATGAGAAAATCGTTAGTAACTGATAAACGTGGTTGTTGCAAAATAATGATTCCATGTACATATCCAGAAAAAATTTGTTGTTTCGGTGGATGTAGTAGAGAAGATGATCCAGAATATAACAAAGTAATTGCTGTCTATTAAAGATCAAGTTTATAGAAAATAGTCAACCTCGTTCCCAGGGCTTCTTTTCTCTTGACAAACATCAAGAGAGAAGAAGCCCTGAGAACGAGGTTGGAAAATAGTTTGATTAAATTCCGAGTGAAGTAGCAATTCGATAATCTTGTCCTTAATTTGAATTGTTTATAACAAAAATTTTACGAGTTAGTCACAAAATCTATTTCTATTTAAATCGAATTTAGGAGAGAGATCTTAAGGGGCGGAATCCGTTTCCCTCCCCCCGACCATTTCAATCGATCCTAAGCACCGCTCAAATAGGTTTAATTAATCAATTTATTAGAGAAGTTCTGATACATTTCATGAGAAATTATCTCGTCAATGAGTATAATTGGAGTAGAAGACATTTTTGTTTTTGCCTCTGTTTATACAATTTGTGTTGATTTAGTACTAAAACACCTCATAATTTCGTGACGAAAACGACTTTTGTTAAAGAATTACCTTATGATGAATTTCAAAAAGTTTATTTTTGATAGATTTTTAAAAATGTTTTGTGTAGCTGACAAAACAGCCTTTTGGAACAAAATCGAATTTTCGTACCTTTCGTCTTGCTAATCAAAATTGTAGGCTTTTTCTTTAAGTTGAAAGCTCTACTTTTTGCTAAAGTAAAATGTCACTTTGTCTACAGTATTATTTTTCAAGATTGAAGCTACTCAACTGATGCTTTTTTTCTGTTTTGTTTTTTGGACTACACTACATTTTGCGAGAAACTTTACATAATAGACATTGTCCCTTAATGTTGGACCCCAGCCCTTGCTATTTGCAGACTTTTTTTCCAAACTTTTCTTTCTTTTTTCTTTGTTATTGTTAAAAACTGTAGTACCATCGGAAATGAGGTTCGAAAATCCCGAGGAAAGAAACCCGAGTTACGGATCCCGAGTTACGAAAAAAACATAACTCTATTTGTTTTGTGTGAAACGGGATACTGATTTTAAATCTGAGGGTGATTTTTTTAAATCCACAATCCCTCACGTAAATATTTGAGACAAGGTGAATTTTGTGCAAAAATTCAGAATTTCAAATTAGGCAAAAAGACT
>JAULBZ010006750.1:0-12098 GCA_032360805.1 Neoturris breviconis | reverse complement strand
ATTAAAGTTTTGTATTTTTTATACTAACTGTGTGGCAGCCATATTGTTTGGCCAAACTTCATTAATTATATGCATAAATAAGTTGTAGCTAGCATTTGGTAAAATAATTCTTTATTTAACCTACTTCCTGCTATTTATAAATGCTCAAATCTTCAGGGCTTGATCAGCAACTGTCAATAATGAACTTAACATCGGTTTTGGAATTTTGACAAAGTAGGGTGATTATGCGACTTTAAGGTTGATTTTCATTGGGCAGACAATTCTGCCTGTAAACCAAAATAGTTTTTTTTTTTTTTTTCTAAAATAGTTTTTTTTTTCTTCGTATTTTAGATAAGCCACCAGTTAGTTACATTATGTAAACAAAATATTAATGATTTTGTACTGCATGATAAAAATGAAAACAAAGGGAATTTATGGAATTGTGTTTTAGAAGAAGTATTATCAGGGAAAGTACGAACTGAGAAAACAAAGTTGAAGAAAAAATTAACTACAGAGAGCTGCACATCTTTATTAACTGCTCTGTATAATACATTGTCTGTTTGTAATCAATATAAAGAAATGTTTCATTCATTAAGAGATGTTCTTGGTAGTAACAATCTACAATATTCACCAACTGTTACTAGCCTCTATTTATTATCAAAGAAGCTAAAAATGACGAGCGTACAGAGTGATAGTACTCTATTTCCGAGTTCTCACAGTTTGAAAGATCACAATGACACTGCAAGTATGTATCTCCAGCAGCACGCGGACCCTAAAATGAGTTTCACCCTAAATGAGCTTACAATTGATTGGTTTCTTCAATGTGAAGAAACTAATCAAATGCAAGATCATTTAGTGTGAAACTCATTTAGGGGTCCATGAAAATGCTGCCTTTAGTTTACATTGCCTATCTAAGATTTTCAAGCACTAATCACTCTGAAATTTATTAAGATTTCACCCAGAAAAGGACTTACTTAAACAAAACAAAGTATTGATTGGCAGTTACTTTCACAATGTATTAGCAGTCATGTTGGCTTGCTAGTTTTATTGCATCGTGTTCCAAAAACGCTACTATTTCAAAACTTTACATGCAGTGGTTATAGGTAGCCTTTACACGAACCTCTAAATTAGTTTTACTTTAAACGATCTTACATTAAAGAAACCAATTAAATTCAAGTTTGTTCAGGGTGAAACTCGTTTAGGGGTCCATGTAAAGGCTGCCATAGTGTTAATATAAAAATTTAATTGAGCCAAATAAAGCTAAGATTGGTTTGTATGCTTGGTTTGTGCAAGCTTAAATTTTAATATTGTCTATTAACTGCTAGCCTGCCAAATGAAGTTTGGATGGGCCATTACTATCACTCTGTGGAGGCTATTTTTCTAAAGTGCTACCATTTTGAAATTTGGTGCCATCATTCGAGGAGATATTTTGGAAGGACTGACAAAAGATTTTTCAATTTTGTCCACTCAGGTCTAAGTATCGAACAAAAAGGGTCTGGACTGCATTTTCGGTCCAATAGACCGAAAAGGTGTGGTACCATCTTGAAATTTGAGGCAATAATGCAAGATTGCTGGTCAAATTTGTTTCAATTTTTTCAACCCGGAACCAAGTATCGACGAAAGGTGGATTTTTTCAAAAGTGGAAACTTTTTGAAAAGTTTGTTACACTTACAGTAGAAAGAATTTTTTTTGACATTTAAAAAATCTATGAGGATTTTGCCTACATTCAAGCAAATATCATAACTAATGATAAGGGGAGAAGTGGAGACCGAATAAAGTTATATGTGTGTCAAATGGTATGCCAGAAAACAATATAAATAACACCACATATACACTACTCAAGATAAAGCAAATACTTTTTTTGTTTATTATAATTATTTTATCATGTTATTCAATCATCAATTGTTGTTTTTAACTTCGTCCAGCACCTATAATTATAACATTAAAATCTAAATGATAGTGCAGGCTCTAATCTACAATCCTGGCCATAAATTATGATTAATTCTGTAAATTTTAAAAAGTAATACACACCAAAAGTAAAAAAAAACTGCGGAAAACGACCACGAGAAGTCCCTAGAGATTTATCTCAGAGTAGACTTAAGAGTAGACTTAGGAGTAGACTTAGGATCTTAGGTCTTTTTGCAAACTCAATAAATTATGTCGATTCTTGCAGCCTAGTACCCAGGCTCTTAGAACAAATTCTAGTTTTTGTTTGTCTTATCTTGCTTATACAAATTTAAAGTATTTTGTCAAAGTTAGAATTCCGTGTTTTTGCACGAATCTCCTTTTTTGCCAAATATTAATGGCCACGATTGTAGGTGAAATTAGAGTCAGACTTTTCTGACAATGGCCATATTATGAGAGAAGTGCTCTTTATAAAACAAAACACTGATATAAGCTATATTTTAGCAAATATAAACTCACTGATATTCTCTCTTACAGACCCCTGCCTGGACATCTTAGATTATTCTCTGCAGTGTATAGCAGATCGCTGATTAATCAGATTGAAGTAGTGAGGTGCCTGCTGTGCTCACTTAATTGACAAAATAAATGTTCATATCATTCTCATCATTTCTGATAAGAACTTTAATAGGATAATCATCTAGCATAATTAGCAAGATACGTGCCCCCAGGCACATAAAGTTTGGTTATTTTATGCTAATCGTCAGCACATTTTAAGAATATAATCTTTTACTTATTCCGTTGTTTTGAAGCGGTACTTAAGCTAGATGATTATTTTTAATCGGTACTAGTTTTGCATTCTCAAGTATTGCTTGATTAAAAACAAATCCTGATTGATAATCCTAGCGGGCAAAAACTTGTTCAGAGTCAGCAATAAAGACGTCGAAGATGTTGTTCTACAGTAACGTCTTTACTGCAGACTTTGAACAAGTTTTGCTCTATTTTTTTTATGGAATTCTTTGTATAGTTGTTCTAATAATATCTTGCTTTATACAAAGGTTCTGATCAGTTTAATGACAATGAATCAATAGTATCTAATTCTGGTTTGATTTATGGTGTATCGTTTACAGACGAGACAACGATAATGCTTCCAGTAAATACCTTTACTGAATACATACTTCAGTTGATTGATGTGATTGAAACGTTAAAACAATTTCATAAATTGAAGGAAACTACTAAAACAGTACCGAGATTGACAGAACCTCAAATGAACAATGGTTCTGTGGATCAAATAGAGGCAAATCTTAGCGATGCTGATACAGAGAGTGTCAATTCAACATTGATTATAAAGTCTAGCTCAGGTAGTATTGTTTGTCTCAAGCTTTTCCTTTTTAACCCAACGTATAATTTTGAGCATAAATGATTTGCAAATTCGTTTTGACCCCTCGTTAAGTTGAATACACTCTTCAACCAAAAGTAAATAAATAAAATAATGGTACACATAATCAGGTACCTTACTCGTATTGAAATTGAAGTAGTTTTCATTTTTGCTCAGCTTTGAATTTGAGTGATTTAATTTTGCAGAGTCAAAGTTAGAGATATTAGCTCATCTTTAAATCTACACACTTAATGAGGATAACAAGCCAATGATAAAAGTTCTTTTCTGATTCATATATCTTCCTTAGTTCAACTTCCAGGCACCTTAGAAACGTTTACAAGAATAATTTCTTTTTAGTTCAAATCTTTGCTTCATGTTTTTTTAAGTACCCGGAAATTTTGTCTCAAAAAATTCTTTATAGTTTCTTTTAAATGAATAATACAGGCATTTCCAATTTTTTCGGCAAATGATTTCAATATATATTCGTGCAGATTAATTAAATTTCATGCACCCTATGTCTGCATGAAGTCTAATCCTATGCAAAATTCGATACAAATAAGGTACTGTTCCCCACTGCCACACAACATTGGAATAATGTCAAAATGACATTGCTTCCATGTTGTTTTGATGTTGTGTTTTCATACTGGGTTCAATCTAATAATCTAACTCTTCTTTCCAGATATATTTCATATGGATTATGTTGCTCCAAGTTTCTCAAAAACATTTGGTGATGCATTTAAAAGTATGAGCAGATATTTCAACACTGACCTAACATTGCAAGCTTTTCTCGAATATGATGCTTCTGGAAAGGGGAAATTTGAAAGCTTTTATTCTAGGTTCGTTCAGTCAGTGCAAAAAATTGAGTTACTCATTCAAAGATATGTGAATGTAAGTTAGTAATTATATCACTAAAATATGAATCGTTGTTTACCCATGCCAATGTCTAGCATCTGACATCAAAATGTATTATGCCAATGAACTTGAAACTTGACTGTGTTGCTTATGATGAATCAGTATCTCAGAAAATTTTCTGTTGTCACCAGTCTGTAGTTCATTATTCTCTTCAAATTATAAAGGTGCTAATAAAGATTCTATATATTATATAAATATTCTGTATTCTATAATATAGGAATGCGCTTAGTTATCTTCATGAGTTGCTTTATTTTAGGCTGTGTTTACATTCTTCATGAGTTGCTTTATTTTAGACTGTGTTTACATTGAGTTTTCTACATAGGTTTCTTTATGAGTTGCTTTATTTTAGGCTACGTTTACATTGAGCATTCTATATAGGTTTCTTCATGAGTTTCTTTATTTTAGGCTGTGTTTACATTGAGTATTCTATATAGGTTTCTTCATGATTTTTTTTTATTTTAGGCTACGTTTACATTGAGTATTCTATATAGGCTTCTTCACGAGTTACTTTATTTTAGGCTGTGTTTACATTAAGCTGGAGTACAGAAAAATCTTTGGATATTCTTTCAAGGTAATTTTCTTACTTTTTATTATTGTAAATAAGGGCAATACAACCGCCCATTTTAGTATTATCTGAATAATGTATGCTGTTGCGGCATATGCAAACTAAATTTCAACAGAAGCCAACTATCAATCTTGGAAACGATTAGTTCTATGCGCCAAGAAAGCACTACAGTATCCTCTGAAATATTTTTATCAGCCAAAAAGGTCAATCAAGCACAACTTTGAAGTATAATTATGTTCTTTTTAGTTTCAGTCCAGTTCTTACAAGAACAGCATTGTGTTTGTTATTTGAAGGAGCATATACAAAAGTACTTGCCAGTTTTCAACAAGACTTAGAAACTGTCGAAAAACAATATGCAACAAATAAGGTAACCACACATATTTTTCTCAAGAATCTTTCCTTTGCAATTTGGCTGTTTTGTACTCTGTCCTTACATGTGGTTAAAATGAAATGTTTATTCAGGCGTTTGTTCCAGACAACAAGGCTTTTTTGGAAACTATAATGGTGCAAGATACTCTAAGATTATTTGATACATCATTGCTTTTCCAATGTTTTTTAGGAGAAACCACTAACCTGTCACTGTCAATGTACCAATGCTTCCCTATGTTTTAGGAGAAACCACTATACTTTTGCAATGTACCAATAATGTGCCTATGTTTTAGGAGAAAAAACCAAACATTTGCAGCGTACCAATGCTTTTCATATGTTTTAGGAGGAACCATCAAACTCTCACAGTGTGTCAATGATTTTCATATTTGTTTTAGGAGGAACCACCAAACTTTTGCAATGTACCAATGCTTTCTCTATGTATTAGGAGAAACCAACATACCTTCCCAATGTACAAACGCTTTCCATATGTTTTAGGAGAAAATACCAAATTTTTGCAATGTACCAAGGTTTTTTATTATGTTTTAAAAGAAACCTCCAAACTTTCTCAGCATACCAATGCTTTCCCGAAGAAACCACCAAACTTTCCAAATGTACCAATGCGTTTCCTGTTTTAGGAGTAATCACCAAACTTTTGCAGTGTACCGATGCTTTCCCTATGTGTTAGGTGAAATCACCAAACTTTTGCAATGTACCATTCAACACTTTCCCTATGTTTTAAAAGAAACCACCAAAACATTCACAATGTACTCAATGATATCCCAATGTTTTAGGATCAACCACCAAACTTTTGCAGTGTACCAATGCTTTCCCTATGTGCTAGGAGTAATCACCAAACTTTTGCAGTGTACCGATGCTTTCCCTATGTGTTAGTTGAAACCACCAAACTTTCGCAATGTACCATTCAACACTTACCCTATGTTTTCACAATGTACTCAATGCTATTTCAATGTTTTAGGAGAAGCCACCAATCTTTCACAGTGTACCAATGCTTTCCCTACGTTTTTAGGAGAAACCACCGAACTTTCGCAATACACCAATCGTTTCATCAGCAGTTTATTGGTCAAGAGGTTTATTTAATAAGATTGAAAGACCAATGAAAGTCATGAAGAATATAAAATTACTGACAAATTTGAAAGTAAGGATAATAAAACTATATCAGCCAATTTGGCTGAAAATATTCTGAAAAACTTCACCTGCACAGTAATGACCGACAGTTATTTTAGCCTCTGCAATATATTCTGAGCCTGCCATTTTTTTCTTAGGAAGCCTTTACACGGACCCCTAAATGAATTTCACCTAAAACGGTCTTGCATTTAATTGGTTTCTTCGTATGAAGAAACCAATCAAATGCAAGATCATTTAGGGTGAAACTCATTTAGGGGTCCATGTAAAGGCTGTCTTACACACTGAAATACTACCAAATAGGATTCTATATATTTCCGTTTATGGACTGTGTATTGCTGTATGGTAATACACAGCTTATATACAGGGAATACAAGACTTTATATAGCAATCTTTCACTGTGTGAAACATAAAATATATTTTTTTAGAGCTATATACCTGCTGTGAAATACTACAATCGATTAGCAACTGTTCTTATTAAGTTTGAGGAAGCATGGTTGACTGTATGGCATTCACAAGCTGAACAATGTACCAAACTGTTAAATAATACGTTACTTGCATTGGATGTTGTTTCTAATAGAATTGTAGTTTTTTCTGACCCCAGGTGAGATTAACAAAGTAATGTCAATTGCAATTTATCACTTTCCTCATTACATCATTCTTTACAAATTCCTCTGCAAATGATTGGAAGCAATGGTATTTCATGTCAGATTTTTGACAGTATTTCAACTGTATTTATACCTGAAGTCGTAGTTGTTATGTAAAATTCCTTATTTACAAATGCATAACGAAAATTCTGAAATAAAAGGAATCTGATATCATACCCAGTGGGAAAAATCTGTAGTAAAGATGCTAGAACAATGTCTTTACTGCTGAACAAGTTTTTGCCCACTGGGTAATGCCTTGCAATCTTTTACTCATTGAAATTGTGTCTGTGAGTGTAATGGTGGAAATTGGATTCTATCCAGTAGGGATTACATTGCATGAACATTACCAATCAGAATATGATTTCTATTAAATCAGCAAAAAAGAGGAAACTGTCACAGTTAGACTTTAGCATAAATGTATGTCCATTTACAGTCTATTTCTAAAAGATTTTGGTGACAATTGTGGTGTTGTCCTAAATGAAATATTTTTACTTGTTATAGGGTTTTAGAAATATTCTCAGATGTAAAACTTTTAAAAAGACTTGATGTTCAAGTTTCTAACAATGTTCATGAACTATGTATGAAGGTTAGTTGCTTTCTAATATTTCTAGGCCAGGGCTCGAAATAACAGCCGGTCATCACTGTCGAGGAGAGATTTTTCTGAATATTTTCAGCCAAGTTGGCTGAAAATATTCTAAAAAATTTTCTCCTCCACAGTGATGACCGGCTGTTATTTCGAGCCCTGCTAGGCTGTTCATTCCTGTTCGCTTTCTTCTGAGCTATTATGTTTGTTTATGCAGTGTTTCGTGGGAAGAATATTTTATAATAGCTTTGACCATGTCTTTCTCTGTAATTATGAATAAAGAAGAGGATGAAGGTATGCTCAAAAATCCTACCTCCACAGTAATTATTTACTCTTAATAATATGACCGATTAGTATGATTTAGAGAAAAGAGGAAATAAATCATCTTCTAAGAGCGGATATTCACTAGGCAAATTCATTCTCACAAATTCTAAACGAAGCCAATATATTGGTTGAAAGTGATGTCACTTTCAACCAATGTAATAACTTCATTTAAAATTTGCACGAATGAATTTGCCTAGTGGAGGTTTACCTTCACAAAATACTCAAGTTTCATTTCAACATACCAATGTTCTGATTGTTCTTTTATCATTTAGGAGAGTAAAGTGAAATTTTACAAGCAAACCTTGGATTATCTTGTTGAACAGTATTATGTTATATGTGACAACATTCCTGCTCATTTAAGTGATATTACAACTCCTATACGTGAAGCAACATTAGCTTTTTTTCAACCTGGGTTATCCGTATTGAGATGGGATAGTGTCAATGTAGATGCTTTTCTTTTCAAGGTAAAATTAATTTCATGTGTGCACTACATGGCTCTATATATTCATCTCTAATTTATATGTGTGAAGGACTTTAGTTGATTCAAACAGATAAAGGGTGGATGAGTTTTGCAAAGAAACCAAGGAATCACAAGATTGGAGATATCCTGTAAATAAGCTTAGTGCCATACCATACATGTCAATTTAAGATTTAAAGATAGTTTTTGAGTCAGTGCAATTATAGCAGTGGTGCACTCCCAGCGTCGCATGGGTTGTGGTGCTCCTAGGGCTTCTAGTTTGTGTGACACATTGATGGAATTGCTTTTATGGTGGTGTTGTGAACTCTATGTTTTTATAAGCATAACACAAATCCTTTTACAATGTGTGTGTCAGTTGAAACACATCCAAACATTTTATATTTTCTATAGGTTCAGCAAGCTATTGATGAATTTCAACGACAAATTAATGCAGTATTAGAAATATGTCATTCTGAAATAGATATATCAGTTGAAACAATCAAAGATTTTGTTTTATTTGACAAAACATTGTGCTCATTTAAAGTATGGAAGTCATTAGATTTTCTTGAATCTCATCGTCAGTCTTCAAAGAAGATTGGAATGTTACTAAATGAATTAATTTGCTCCATTGAAAGATCATTGCAAGTATGTTTTGTTTGTTTGTACACTTTGGCAAACACATTCCCCATTTTCTTTTATATTCACACCAAGCAAAGTTTTTTTAATAGATTATGTTCCCGAAGTGGTAGCAATTGGGAATTTGGTACCAGCATGTCAGGCGATATTTTAGAAGGACTTGCTAAAAGATTTTGATTTTGCCCACTCCGTTCAGAGTTTTTGGCAAAAAGGATCCAAGTGGTGTTATCGGTCTAATGGACCGAAAAGGCATGGCACCTTCCTGAAATTTGGTATCGGCATTAGGCAATATTACGAGACTGCTGGACCAATTATTTTCGATTTTGTCAACTCGGGACCGAGTATCAGCGACTTTTAATTTTTTTAAAATTTGATTTGCATTGGCTAAAATGATTTTCTCATGTTTTTTGTTGATTTTGAAAATTTCGAATTCATTTTATAAGGATTTGACCAGAGTCACATTTGGACTTAGAAAATTTGTGAAAAATAACTTTTTAATGAGACTTTGATCATGAATCTTTTTTAGCATACTCTACCTTTGATTTAGTATAGTTTTCGGCTTCTGAAAAATGTGCTCAAAAACACTCCTCCACAGGTGATATCTGGCAGCTATATTCCGGCTCTTCGATTTACTAATTTTAAAAAATGAAAGAGGTTCATCTTTTCTTGAAGTAAGAAACAACAAGTCAAACAGATACTCCAAATGCAAGTACAGGGCTTGAAATAACTGCCAGTCATCACTGGAGGAGAGATCAGCAGTTATTTCAAGCCCTAAAGTATTGTATTGTATAATACATCTTGTTTCTGAGGTTCACAAAACTTCATTGAGATCTGCTTCAATTAGTATTATATATAGGCACTTGTTTCTACTAGACTTAATGACAACTGGAACTCTTCTAACTTTGAGTTATGTTTCCTTTGCAATCCAGTTTGGAAGATGGATTTGTTTAAGCTTTTTCTTGTCTTCTTTTTTTATAGGAAATCACTTCGATCCTTATAAAACAACTTGAACCATCATTGTCGTCACATTCAAGAAATTGTCACTCAAGATCTGAACTATACCATGCAGCTTTACTAGCTAACGATCCAAGATCACCTATATCACCAATATCATTTTCTAACGAAAAGAAAGTTGTGTCTGATTTATTTGCACATTATTCCACAGCCATATTCGAAGCAATGCGTGGAAGTACTAAACATTCTTTAAAAGAATGTTTAAATTGCATCAAAGGTTTCTCAATTGATAACAGGTTTCTAAATTTCCTGATTTCTTTACCTTTATATTTACTGATTTCTTGTGCTTTGTTTTAGAAAGATTCAAAGTAGTAATTGATAATTATGTACTTTTCATTCTGCGCTGCACCCAAAATGTTGGGGTATTATTCAAATATTATGTTTAGAGCATTCTGCCAGGTGTTTTAAACAATGGTTGTAATGAGCATCCATTTAGTATAGTACCTACACATTTAAGGTCTTATGAAATCATGAAAGTACATTGTTTTAATGGCATCATTGCCATTGAAAGGGGTTAAAAAATCATTACTACATAGAAGAACAAGTTTTGTATGACTTTTGCATGCTAGGGGGGCCATCTGTTTTAGTCTCTTTTTAGGTGGTGTAATTCGTTTTTATAATTGATGTTATCTTGCAAAAGTTATTCAACATTTTAACAGATTATTGTGTTGTTTAAATGTTTCAGATTCTTCATTGCTCATATGCACCTCGTGACCTATATAAAATCATTTCCAAAAGTTTCTAAGTCTGAAAGCCTTGAGTAGTCACCATAAGCCATATACCATAATTATTCGATCAAGCTCCCCCCTTCCAATAAGTACCCCTCTCCATTAAGTGACCCTGTATGGCTGAGATTATTTGTATAAGTACCCCCTTCCAACGTGTGTCCCTCGAATAAGTGTTCTCTCCATTTTCTATGAAAAACAAAAATAATACCAATTAAAATCTGTTACATTTTTTGAAGATTTAGATGTGTAAAATGTGTATTTTATATCACAATATAATTTCCAAATCAATAGACTTCTGTCTTTTTCCTTCAGTCCTTATAGTCCAATATTGTAAGTGCCCTCCTGTAAATCTGAGACTTATATAAGTGCCCCTTCTTATTAGTGTCCTCCTCAATTTTAAGCGGTACCCCCCCCTGTAAAAGTCAAAGAATTTCGTAAGCGCCCAGGTGTATATTTACATAATTACGGTATGATATTTAATCTCTCTTATTCTCTCTCTTATTAACTTTATTCATTCTTAGTAAAAGTGATGCTGCAGCTATTCAATTCAGCGTAGATGTCACATTTGCCCTTCCTGATATAACCCTCGTACCGAAACTGTCAGATGTGCAAGAAGTTGTGTCACAACTCGCTAAAGAAATCATTGACGTTAGTGCAAATGTATATTGGTGGGATTCAGGAAAGAAAAAAACATTTCATGAATCTATTTTAAATGATAATTCTGTTCTGATGATCAAACAAGATATTGATACAGCAATATTAGGTAGGCTCTAAATCTATAAACAAAAGGGCCTGCTATATCTTAAAACAGCTGCATGAAGCCTGGAATACAGTTTGTTGTTGTTGATTTTTTGCTTCACATTTATTTCCTAAAGTTTAAGGTTTAAACATAAGGACTAGGTCATATAATTGTGTGAAGAAAATAAAAATTGCAGTTTCAGCTATGTTATGTCAATTGATAGTTATGGTCTCAACATTTTAATAACAATAGGGATGACATGTGACACTTACTAGAATGTTTTCTGGAGGATAGTATTTAGCCAATCAAATTTGATTTTTAAAACATTTCAACTTCTTCCATTGTTTAATGAGATGTCCTTGAAATGTTTTCCAAAATTGGAAATCCACCATAATAGTGTTTTGTGAAGGAGTGTTTCATGTCAGAGAACGTGATTGATTGGTTCCTATTTATAAAGAAACCTCCCAAATACAAATGTTTTGTATAGACAACTATTTGCAGATATTTATTTGTTTTTCTTTTAGTGATCGAAATATGAGCAAATAAACACCGTTGAGGAGTGGTTTGAAGCTATACTTAGATATCCTCCCTCCATGGTGATTATTTACTTTTTGACCACTGTCTTTCAGGGCTTGAAATAACTGTCGGTCATCACTGTGGAGGAGAGATTTTTCAGAATATTTTCAGCCAACTTGGCTGAAAATATTTTGAAAAATCTCTCC
>JAULBZ010006748.1:0-12099 GCA_032360805.1 Neoturris breviconis | reverse complement strand
ATGTTAAAAATTATTTTTTATATTTTTTATCATTTCAAAATATTCAGGAGAGAGTTTCCTCAAAATACAACAAAATGGCTGCAAAACAAATTCATGGTGAAAGTCTCATAGAAAGGTTAATTTTCAAAAAGATCTCTAAGTCCAAATGTAATTTTGGTCAAATCCTTTTAAACAGTAAAAAAAAATCAAAAAATTTCTAAGTCAACAAAAGTCATGAGATAATCACGAGAAAATCATTTTGATGAATGTGGTCAAAGTCTCATAGCATGGGAGAAATTTTAATCAATTTATTTCTCTTTACTGTTTGAATTCCTGTGTGACAGTATTACTCGTCCCACACAGTTAATCTCCACTAATGAATAAGTGCCTCCACAATTTAAAAATTTAAAAATTTCTTTAGATGAATGTGGTCAAAACCTCATAATCAAAGGTACGGTATTGAAAGTAGCCCACCAAACCAAGGAGAACTAACGACAGTATAGAAAGTTGATTTTAAATTGTTTATAATTATCTGAAATATCACCCTTTAAAATTTTCTTTACAATATTACTTGATTCAGCTAAAAATTGACATAGAGAATCACTTGCCCTCACCATTTTTACTTTTTATGAGTAATCCTGTTCGTTATCAAATTTTTTCTGACGTCATTTCGCGAAGCAAAATTTATAAACACAAGCAATCACGCAGTTTTATGCTCTGAGGTTGTTAGTATGATAATTGTATATGGGTATAATAACTGATGGCTAATTTTCGCTTGATTAAATGTAAACCAGGACTTATTATATTAGTCTATCTACTTATTCCAATAAAATTATAATTTTAAACATGACTTTAGTATGTTTAAAAGTTTTTTATAAGAGAAAAACAGTGAAAATATGAGCAGTGTATAAATAAAAGAAAGAATGATTTAGTTATTGGACATTGTATCGAATTCTTTGAAAATGCCGTTTTTTCTTCAATGCAAGATGTATGCCGCCTCGAAGACAGTTTTGTTAACACACAACGTTTGCTTCATGGACGTTCAATTACCGTATATAATATAACGCAATGGCTTTTGCATCAAGTCAAGTTCATCAACATCTTCATCATCAGAGTTATCAGACAAGACTTGCACTACTTGAATGTTTTTTTCAGCTCATACTCTGTGTATTCTGGTTCGTTAGTGTATCCTGGTTTTGACAGTTCCAGTCCTCTGAATCCAAATTAATTAAGGACGGCACGCAAGAAATTTTGCCAACATTTTGCCGACCTAGGACTATATTTAGGTCGGCATTGCCGTTCTGAGGTCGGCAATTTAGAATTAAGTTGCCGACAGATATGTATCAAGCGATACTAATTAAGGCAGTCCTTAATAAATTCTCTGTTTGCCGTGCTGACTGACCTGAAAAATATGGAGCCGGGGCAAAAAACTGGCTCGCAAATTTCAAATATCAGAAGAAAAAAATTACACACTACCTAAAAATTACCGAATCCCTTTTTTTCGTGAACAAAAAAACATCTCATGTGCTATAAATATCATAATACTTTAAATTAATTCCCATTCAAAACTGAAAGGTTTGTTTCTTTTATTCCCAAGCTTCGAGCAAACACGAGGCATTTAATGCCAAACCAAAGTCTGACGAGATTACTCTGTTTGTCGGATTCACGCGAGAAGATTGAGTGAGAATGCAGATGGTTATGATTTATCAGCTATGTCTAGAAACAGGTGTTCATTTCTTATATTACGGCACCGTATTGTTCAATTACCTTCCGTCTTTGTGTGCAATTAAAAACATGCAATGAAAACAACAACATTGTTTTTAAAATTAATATATATGTTAAAAAAATTGTTACAGACCGACGCATGGATCAACAAAATACAAAACCAAAGAAGAAGAGTGACTGTTTGAGCACTTGTCAATAAAGTTTAAATTAAATAACAAAGACAGAAACTTTGGCCTGTTCATATTTTTTTATTTAATTGATAACGTGCTTTGCAAGTTAGAAGAGTAAGAATAACTTTACTTTTTAATCCACAGGAATTAAAGGTCCCATCTAAAAGGGAGCCACAGAACCTTTATGGAACAGGAACAAGCAGCGCAGTAAAATTTCTAAGCTTGTACTGTAATATATAACAATGACTGTAAGTTAAATTTGGTTTCTGTTTACTGTCACATTGTATCAAACTTATCTGAACAATAGCAGTTTTATTCATACTTACTCTCTCTCATCACGCTCTTTTTTCAATTTTTCTTTTAATGCACTAATCTTTCTTTCGACTACTAAATTTTCCTTCTCCATAGAACTGGATGCTTGTTGCATGTGTTTTATGTTTCTAAAGATAAGGACAAGAAAATTTATTATGAGAATTAAAAATTTGTTTTGTATCGGGGCTTGGGTTTATTGATAGAGTTAGCTTTAAAAATCTTCTTTATGTAAAAAAGTCACAAATGATATAATGTAAGATCTTTGAATTCACGACAGCATTGTCTTGTGGAAGAGCATCTTTTGGAGGCTAATTTGCACAAAGTAGGCTGCAAATTAATCTCCAAAGATGCTCCTCCACAGGGAGATGCCGTCGTGATTTCGGAGGTCTGAAATGTTATTATTTAATCACTGATTAAATTAATCAATGTTTTAGAATTAATGAATTGAGTATATCTACTTAATAAGAACAAAAAATATTGTGCTTTTACTTGTCTTTTCTTAACCAAATTAGTGAGCTGGACCACAAAAAGTACATTTGCCTAATTTTAACCCATTTCGTACCCCCCCTCCCCCCTGTTCCCTAAAGTTTGTTTTTCAAGGACCCCCCCCCCCTCCCTTGTTATATACATCTTGGTAAATGACCCTCTCCCCCAGTTTATTTCTGTTCATCTCTTGGCTACCCCCCTCCCCAGAGGACGAATGTACGTTTTGATCTGCTATATGTTTCTAGTCTAGAACTCAGAATTAGACTATATTTTTGTTAAAATTGCAGCTTTTTTACATTTCCAGGACCAAGTCCTTAGGCGTCATAATATCTATATTTTTTATATCACTTTTTTGTATTTTTTAAAAGT
The DNA here is from genome assembly GCA_032360805.1 of Neoturris breviconis. Classification (NCBI taxonomy): domain Eukaryota; kingdom Metazoa; phylum Cnidaria; class Hydrozoa; order Anthoathecata; family Pandeidae; genus Neoturris; species Neoturris breviconis. Next base: position 9,058 of record JAULBZ010006748.1, on the reverse strand, counting down.
TTAATCTCTGATTACTCACTTGTAAACATGTGTGTTTATAAATTATGTTGAGTAAAAAGTTGATATGAATTTAAAGATAACAATAAAGACACCATGTGGTATATTATTTGAATATTTTAAGATCATATTAAGATCAAATCTTCTGTATTAATTACTTATTTATACTAAACAAACTTGAAATCTTAAAATGCTCAGATCTCTGAATAAAATTTTCTATTATTTTCAAGGCTAATTTGCTTTCTCTCTCTAAAATACTCGCCCTGTAACGACTTTAACGAACACAGAAAATTAACGACTTATATTCGGTATTACAAAAAAACATTTAATTCGTTTTTTTGAAAAGTTACAACTCCCTGAAGATAAGTAAAAAAGAAAATATTTATTATAAAACTAAAATGAAAATAGCGGGAGTTGACTTAATGTAAATAGTAAACACTGATACCGTTTTTCAGATTAATATAATGCTGAACACGATGGTATCGTTTTTTTTCCGAAAAATAAAAAATAGTTTTGAGAGAGAATATTTAAATACACAAAGAGTCGATTTTTACATTGTTTCATTTTTCTTTTCACCTGCAAAAAATTCCAAAAAAGCAATTCCACATTTGGAAAGTTTATTCTTTTAGCTTTCCATTGATATATATATATATATATAATGGTAGTATTTGATAAAAAAGCAAACATGGATATTTTGACGTTTAGAAAGTCATACAGAAAGCCTGGAAACTATCCTTAAAATGAAAATAATCAGCACTATTTGACAGAGCAAAAAGTCAATACAGAAGACTCAATAAACAATTCAGCTATTCGCATAAGGGCGTTATGGAACCTATCGTTTTTTGAGATATTCGCTGTTGAAGTTGCATAAAAATAGTACTCAAACAGTATTGAAATAGCCCACCAAACCAAGTGAACGTTAAACCTAAGCACATAAATATGACATATTATAGGTCAGTGTTTGAAGTATGTCTTTATCAAGATGGTAAAGTTTCACTTCAAATAAATATTTGGAACACCTTTTCAAGGTAAAATTATGTCAGGTCACTGTGAAGAAGAGTAGTGTAATTTTATATTCAGGTTAAACACTCAAATTATACATGGCATTAGGATTTCAGTCAAATAAACAATTGGAACACCTTTATCAAGACAGAATTACATTAATCACTGTGGAGAAGAGCAGTAAAATTTCATATCATAGCCTGAAGCAATGCTCAAAAGTCACTCCTTCAGAGTGGATATAAATTGGATTGGATACACATATTATTATTATACTTCATAGCATTACGTATAAACGTAATAATAAAATTTAATTAAAGCTTATAAAATATATTATAGTGCTGGATATGAATTGCATACACACATTATACATCATAGCATTATGATATATGCACTAAATAATATAATTTAGTTTTATAAAATATATCATTTTGTGCTGTATGTTCTGTGGAACCATAAAAAAGATAATCTTTTTTTATATAAGGGGCTGATCCACTAGCCATATTTAAATTGCCAATCTATGTGCCACCAAAATCTTGTTGTTCGCCCCTGTAGTTATTTTAAAAAGCATTCTAAAATATACTTGCCAGTAGAGACCATATTGAATCGTCTACGGTAAATTTAAATGAACTACACTGCTTGTAAATATTTTAAATCTCTACGTGGCAATGTTCGATTTATAACAAGTGTCATTCTTTGTAAAACATTTATTTCATTCTTGAACATAGAAAGGTGAGTTTATTTGCAAGCAGGTGTAGTTTACAGCATCAGCCCAATATCCAGAGGTGTTTTGGTAACTTTAAAAAACGCTGTCCCCAAAAAAACTCTGGATATGGCACTGAGTCTGCTTTCATGTTCAAAACAACATAATTTGTCTCTTCTTTTTCTAGTCTATACATAACAAATGATTATCTTTAAACATGATAATTAAATATATGTTTAACATATGAATAAAAACATGGTATCCATTAGCAGTAATAAAATATTGTAAATTAAAGGTGGTTGTCATCATCATTATTAAAATTAAAAAGAAATAAAGAATAATGAAATAGAAGATTGCATATTCAATAAAATAATTTATTATTTTATTAAAAAAATCTTCTTCTGTTGAATTGTGTATTGTCATTATATTTCTAAATTGAATCGCGAGTAACTAATAATGTTATAAATTTATACTCATTAAATGTTTTATAGCCCTAAAGTGAATACACATTAATACACGTTAATACACATTAATATTTTATTCAAAATTGAAAAAGAAAGCTTCCCAAAATCTAAATGGAGACTTCCATCCTTAAAACTATTTTTATGAAAATTATCACTTATCATCTCAGAAAATTGAGGAAGAAGCTTCCCCAACATAGAAAATGTCTGTTAAAAAAGGTTCATGGTCAAAGTCTCATAGAAAAATGTCAAAAACTTTGTAAGTCTCCACTTCTCCCCTTATCATTTGGGTATATGTGGTCAAAACTTGATAGAATTCAAATTCTCAAAAAAAGTATCCAAATATCCCTTATCATTTTAGCATGTTATTTGGGCGAATGTGGTCAAAACTTCAAAACTTCATTTTTGAACAAATCCCTTTTTCCCCGTTACTTGGTCCCAATTTAAAAAAATTGAAAATAATTTGGCTAGTGGTCTTGTAATATTGCCTAGAATGCCATAACCAAATTTTAGGACGTTACTACACCTTCTCAGTCCATTGGACCGAAAACTCAATTTTGACCCTTTTTGCACAAAAGTTGAGACTGAGTGGCCAAAATCAAAAAAAGTTTGGCGACCCCTTTAAGAATATTGGCACAAATGCTGGTACCGAATTTCAAAATGCTAGCACTTTGGGAACATGGTGTATTAAGAAAAGCAAGACACCGCCCCCGCTCCCGCAAAATGATAGCAATAGCCCATCCAAACTTTTTTTGGTGGGCTAAAATTGGCAATTTTAGGTACAAATATCTTGAAAACTACTACTTTAAGGGAATAAATTTTTACAAGAATTTAATTTCCCGAGTCACAAAAAAGAAGGTTTTCGCGAGAATTTAATTTTGTGAATTAGCCGTAAAACAAATATTTTGCGAGAATTTAATTTCCTGAATTTATCGTAAACCTTTTTTTTGTGAGTATTTAATTTTCCCAAGAGTCCTAACCCAGCAGGTATGTATTGATCAAACCGCATTGAAAATTTGCAACTTTGTTTATCCATGCGTCTTCTGGGGAAACTTTTGGCCGTATCACTGTGAATATTTCTAAATGACAAATAATTCCTTTGTACCTGTCCACCTGTTTTCGTCTCATCTAATCAATGAAGGAATTATATATGCGTATATCAATATGTATTTTACTAAATTTTCATCTGCAATTACATTTGCAAATAGATTTCTATGAAAATCTGCTTACTTTTTCTGCAATAAAATCTTGAAAAATATATTTTAGAAAGTAGATGAAAAATTTAAACCAAATCTCAGCCTCAACCCTTAGCAATCAAGTTGCTTAAAAAAAAATCTGTAACGGAAAAACAGTAAAATTTAAATGTCGGAAATTGATTTTTGTGAGAATTTAATTTCGTGAATCGGCTGATAACAGATTTTTCGCGCAAATTTAATTTTGTGAATTGACCATAGACAAATCTTTCGCAAGAATTTAATTTCGCGAAAATGTCCAAAATTCGAAAATTTTCTTCTCATGAAAATTTCTTCCTTTAAAGTGGGATTTACATAAGGAAAATCGCAAAATAGATTGAGTAACAGCAATAGATAAAATGTAATTGAAAATAAAGTCCCATTACTCCAAATTCTAGAAGCATGTAGCAGTTCATGGTAATTATATGGCACGTTCTTCTGAGCCATTTTGACACTTATGTTAATGGAATTATGAACCCTTTGTCTGCCATTCCCGAACCTGTCCGTGATAGGTATTTCCAGTCATGTCATGAACTAGTATCTCTAGGACACCTACCCATGCACCAGGAATTGGCACCCCACAGGTGGCATAGATAGGTGGCATAGTAAAAACTGTAAAAATGCCTGGCAGACAAAGGGTTATATGCCATTCCAGGCCCTATCCGGGATAGGTATTTCCAGTCTTGTTATGAACTGGTATCCCTAGGTGGAGCACAGCAACCCATGCACCAGAGAGTGGCAACCTACATGTGATATAGATTGGAAATGAGTAAAAACTGCCTAGCAGACAAAGGGTTAATATATAGAGGTTTCAGTAGGATCACATTCGAGAGATCAAATGATGGCATGTGCAGTGCATTCTAATCTTATTCTATTAAATATACATCCTAATTATAGACATTTTACAGTAAAGTTTGATATTTTTATTACAAAATTAATTCAATTTATGTATATCTCAGTATGTAAGATTACGTTAACATATTATATTTGTTTTGTTTATGCATGAATTTTTAGAAAATGTAGAGAAGATTATACTTACTTCACCCAGTGGGCCAAAACTTGTTCAAAGTTTGCAGTAAACATTATTCTTGGGTCTATACTGCGGAGTTAGAACAAGTTTTTGGCAACTGAGAATGATCTGGTAATAATTATAAAACTATGTACTGTCCCATATCAGTGCTCAAAACAAGAGTAAATAATCACTGTGGAGGAGTTTCAGGCATTGTATACTCAAAATTCACTCCTTCACAGTGACTATTTTTTGTATTTCGAACACTGTGCTGAGTTCGTTCACCCTTATTTGTTGATAATGAATTGGTACATGATTACAAGTTAAGTTAGAATTAGTGCTGTTTATATAATATTATTTTACATGTTTATTGTGCTATGTATTTTAGTTTTACCTGTCCAACTCTTTGAACAAAATCTTACTTTTACTCAAGTCCGTACTATAATAAATATATAAATGTAAATTATAAGAAAATAAGAAGCAGGTGTGATAATTTTTCAGGATTCAATGTAACATTAAAGAAATTGTGTTATGATAATAGAGGTTCCCATCATTGAATTTACTTTGCGATTTAGGATGCACTTTTACAGTTTTCTCCACTTTTATTTTTTACCAATACAAGCGTCAAAATGCCATAAATTGGCTATACATTAAAGCCAGCTCTCCTGCCATATAATAACACTCTGACTAATCACTCTCTATTACCCTGATGCAATTGCATGTTTTTCCATTGAATAATGATGACTTGAAAGTCTCTTTGAACCAGGACCACCAGATACTTTAATAAGCACATTCACTACAGATGAGTGTGTCAGAGCTTGGAATAACTGCTGGCCATTACTGTGGAGGAGAGATCTCTCAGAATATTTTCAGCCAAATTGGCTTAAAATATTCTGAAAAATCTCTCCTCCACAGTGATGACTGGCAGTTATAAACGTCACAGTACACAGTATGAATGACTCTTTACTTCAAACACTACTTCAGATAAAACAAATATCTAAAATGATCCAAGTTAGTTCATTTGTCAGATCTTCTCGAGTGAATTATCTTTAATTTATATTTAAGTTATGTTTATTGAGTTATTGGTTTTAAAATAATTGGGTTATTGGTTTTAATCTAGTAACTGTATACAAAATAAAAAAAAATAATCACTATGGAGGCAAGCTGAAAACTGTACTACAGTGTATGTGGATGATTTTTTATTTGGACCACTGTTCATATTTAAAAGGAAACTAAACCTGGGAAATGTCAAAATAAAAATTTAAAATGTCAAAATAAAAAGTATATTTTTAACATTGAATAATTATATAATTTATTCAGAATAATTTCTTAAAGCCATATTTTCTTAGTTCATAAACAATTGAAACTTGGTAAAAATATGATGGTTTGTTTATTATATTCTCTTACTAACCTGAAGCAATGCTTAAAAACCACTCCTCCACAGTGATTATTTGCTTTTATTTCAAACACTGATTAAAAATATTGAGTACTATAGGCAGTGCCATACCCAGGGATTTTTGAGCATATCTGACTTGAACATAAAAGCCTTCATTTGGAAAATAGTAAAAGTTATTTTTATCCCTATTTGATAGTTTATTTGAATACTATACATGTAAAGGCTTTTTTCTGATCAGAAATGAGTGATGTATTAATTAGTATCACAAAGAATAAAAATCAAATTTTGCTTAACAATTTGGGCGCCGATACCTGTATAACAGTATCAAAATTACCCTGGGTATGGCACTGAAAGGTTAAGTCTTGTGTGTTATTGTGTATCAATATAATAATCTTACCCAGCTTTTAGCAAATTAAGTAACTTCTTTTGTTCATCCATCTTTATAAATATATTTAGATCTAGAAAGAACATCAGCCAACAATTATAGGTGGTTTAAGGTTGATTTTCACCAGGTGAAAACATTTGCAGTTCATCATAGTTGAACAATTATGTTGGCTTTCACCGCCAATTTTTTTACGTTGTGGAAATTACCCTTTAAACCAGATACAGTAGCTTGAATCAAGTAATCAACTGTGGACGAGTGATTATTGAGCATACTGTTGCTTCAGGCTACAAAACCTGAAGCTATGCCCAAACATCTGTCCTCCACAGTGATTACTTGGTCTGAGGGACCATCTCCAAAATTCAATCCCAGGGAAAAAGTGCTGAATCAACAATCTTGCAATTAATTGTTTTTTTTGTACCAAAGATGCGTGCCAAAAAGTCAAATGAATTAGGTGAATATTTTTTAATCATTTGAAAAAAAAAAAGAAAAAAGTAACAATAAATGACACATATGTTTGGCCAAGATTGGGACATCCGAGAGCAATTCCTAATAAAGACCAATGGTCTACAACGACTAAACCAGTTGTCAACAACAACAGACTGGCTCAAACTAAACTGTAAATGCAATGGTCTACATTACAAAACAAACAACAGCAGACTGGACAACAGCCGACTAGACTCAAATGTGCCTGTACTTAGCCTAAGGATGGTCTACAATGAACGATATAGTCCAAAAGATGTAAATAACGTCTATAAGCGTTACTAGACCACCTGCCAAGAATTTGAATGTGACTGTCCAATATACCCATAAAAGCAGCAACAGTGTGTGTTAACAGCAGGTACGCTCAGAAGACAACGGCAAAGCAATGTGAGATGGCAACCGGTCAGTGTGATGCACTAATTGATGAAAACGACCAAACTACAAGCGAGACAAAGCATCAGCAGCAGAATTAAACAAACCCGGCACATGCTGCATTAGAATGTTCAAATGAATTCAATTTTTACTAGAACTCAAATTAAGCATAAAAAATATTTCTTTTCAGACTGTAAGCATACAATAATGATAAGTAATAACGACTGAAATATTAAGTTAATAGCATACAGGAGCAACTACTAACATCACATTTAATTTATTTAAATCAGTTAATACACATCAGAAAAATAAAATCTGTATTAATGTGAAAATATAGGAAAATATAGGAAAAATGACTGGACTATGTGGTGTGTTTTAGGCAAATTTTTGGCTTTAATCTCAAAAATAGAGAGATAGAATTGTTCTATTATACCACACAGGTGTTTAAGGCGGACCTGACCTATTTCCAGAGCAATTTTTTTACATGCAAATGAAAGATGAACAAATTATCTCTCCACCAATGATATATAACATATTTGGTGAGATTTGGACAGAGCGTCCAAATTATCAAAAAAAAAAGTTTTGGCAAAATAAAAAAAAGAATATGGCAATGAGGGTACCTTTTTTTTTTCTTTTTTTTTTTAAGGTACATACCTAGACGACACATTAGAAATAGTTGTAGGATATATGAACATGAATGGAGGCCATAACAGCTCAAAATAAGCCAAGCGGCTTATGGAAGCTTATAAGGCAACTAACTATCCATAAGATACCGAAACGCTATATCTAGAACCCATAAAGTACCCAAACAAGCCCTACAGACCTCCCTTCTTAATGTTTTTTCAGAGAATTTCAAAGAAATCATTAAAAAATCGGAACTCGTTTGCTTCCCGCGGCAAAAAGAATATGCTGAAACTGTTTTAGAACCTTTCTATATAACATACAAATAACATTTGGAAGGAAGAAATAACGTTTTATCCCTATGTATACCTTCAACGTATTTTTGCGAGCGATATAAATAAACACCTTCGCGCCTCGTTCTGTATCGCCGTTATTTTAATTTCTTGGTCTCGATAATCTTTTTCTCACTACTTATTAATTGCAAAAAACACCCAGGCAGGCAGGGCACGAAAATACGCCGCCAAATTAGCGCCGCAGGCGTGACTTTTTTTACTTTTTAGACTCTGTGGACGCTATTTTAACAGGAATTAAATAAAAAACATATGGAAACAGTAGATTATGATGTGCTTACTGTAAGGACAGATTATGTTTGATATTTTGGTGGTATCAAAACAAAATAAATCGAACTTTATTCTAAGTATACTTTTTTAGCTCGCTGCTTATGACCTTAAAAGAAGAGTTGAGTATAAAATTGGGTAATGTAATGAACAACAGTCTGTCGTCCTGAAGAGACGCGGCGCACCTCATCACATTTGTAATATGACTGGATGTTAAAAAAAACCCAACAAACAGCGACCAGTAAAAGTCAAGGAACGAAAGCGAAAAACTGTGCTAAATTACAGGTCAAAGAAAATTTAAAGATTCTACAGAAGAAACGTTGCTATAGAATCTCAAACACCTTGGTTCTGTAACGCGATAAATGTCTGTGGTGGTTTAGATTACTATAAAATTATAAACATATATAATTTATGAAGTGATTTTCAGATTTTCCATTCAGCAGCCATTTGTTTACTTGGAGAAACATCTTCGTGTAGCCGGAACACGAAGTAATAACGGCGAGTGATCACGGCAATTTTATGGAGCGCCATAACTGCCTTAACGGATAGCGCGACTTTACACGCAGGGCGGGTTACTCCGCCATGTAAGTGGCGTGGTAAAGACTTTTGATTCACGCGGTAACCGCGATTCGAACGGGCGAGTTCAACTTACTGTGGGATAGTTACGGAAGCGTATTAGTGCCATCTTTAAGCTACATTCACATGTACCTATTTTTTTACGTAAGAGCGTACGTAAGGGAGAATGTTCATTCATTCTCTTGCGTTACGTAAAAATTTAACGTAACA
>JAULBZ010006747.1:0-12099 GCA_032360805.1 Neoturris breviconis | reverse complement strand
CGAAAGCTTCGTTGCTGGACTTTCTCCTAACAACCACATAACTACGTTTTTTTTAGTTTAAAAAATGTTTTTTCTCTTAGTGTGGGCATTTTTATTTTGTCGATCGATAACATATTTCATGTTTTGTAGCTTAGGCATGATTTAAGAAAAGTTTACAGATGCTCATCTTCAGCAGACGTCATGTGTTATAAGCTTTGTTTAGGGTTCGATTCATCGGTGAAAGAGCGATACCACGTGATATATTTTGTACAAATTGTAGTTACGTGTGTTCAAAATAAATTTTTAGAAAAATATGTGTTCAAATGAATTTTCAAAAACACAACAAAACATTCGAATGATATAAGGGATGCAATGCAATATATTTCGGCTAGGAAAATCAATGTTTTGTTATGCATTGTAAGCATGTTATAAACAAGGGGACACATTTTGTTTCTTGTCTCATGTCGGGGAAACAGACTATCCCTGCCGGAGCGTGACTTTTTTCAACGTAAAACAGACGTTGTTTTGACTTCAGAGCGTCAAAACAAAATATTTAATTTTTTCGCTCTTCCAACACAGAGTAAAAAATAATGCAAATTTTGACAACCATAGCCTCCTAACATGCCGTTAAATCAAAAATTTTCTGGGGCTTCGCCCCATACCCCACTGGGGGGCTTACAGCGCCCCCCAGACCCCCAGCTGCAAAATCTCACATCACTCGCTACGCTTTGGATGCTCGTTGTTTGCTTCGCAAAATGGTACTTAAGAAAGTTTCACCAGGTCAAATAAAACTCTGTATCCGCCCCTGCCACAGAATATTGTTTGGTTGTTATAGTATATACAAAAGCGAACCAAAATTAGCTTGACTAACAGCGCTCAAAATAAGAACAAATAATCACTGTGGGGAAGTGGTTTTTGAACATAGCTTCAGGCCACAAAGCATGACATAAAAAAGTCATAACATAATCTCAGATAAAATAATCACAGTAAAAAAAGGACTTCTTGAGCATAGCTTAAGTCTCTATGGCCTAAAGGTATGCTCGAAAATCCCTTCCTCACAGTGACTATTTGCTCTTATTTCAACCCCTGATATCTTGAAACAAGCGCCAGTTTGTTTTCATGGGTTATACGATGAAATGGTGAAGAAAATCAATTCTCCTCTTCTGTTTCTTTTCTAAAGCAATTCCTGTACTGTAGGCTGTAACATGACAGTACTTAACCATTAATTGATATAAAGTGTATTTACACTGTGTATGGAAAGCTAAAATCTACTACTCTGTATGAAAAGAGAAGCCAAGAGAAGCTAAATTTGTAGTTAAATAGGCCACAATACCTTTCTCTACAAATAGTAATTTTTGGATAAACAAAACTTTGAGAGATAAAACACATATTAATCACTGCAATCTTTTCAGATTCAAATAGCTTTTTGCTGCTATTTGTTTATAAAAAGATGTCACTTCTCATAACCAAAAAGTAGCATAAAGCAATAATATATTTCAGATTCATCTAGTAAAAAGGGAAAAAGTGGTGAAACGCAACATCTTTATGGTCATTCATAGTACCTTCAAAACCTTATAATTATGGATTACTGTCAACGGAAAAAAAAATGTTTTTAGCCAAGTATTTATGATCTTGAATGTTTGTTGAACCAGGAAATGATTTTGGTTAAGTATTTGGAAGCTTGAAAGTTTGTTGAATATATACTCACCAAAAGTTAGAGGTTTCCCTGTATTTCCACCAACACATACACCACCACAACCTTTCACGGCCGTACCACCACAGTCTCCATGACAATCAGTTAATATATCAATTTTATTTTGATTCAAAACGCACAATAACCCATTAGCACCACATTGTTTTTTTAAAGAAGTTCCATTGCATTTTCCAGCACAATCTAACACAAAGCCTGCTTGTAACTTAGTTGTTCCTCCAGTACAGATTCCACAGCGATCTAAATAAGAACTCAGTGAGAAAAGGTCTGCAGTAAAGACACATCATCATTCGACATTGTTCTTGTGTATATTTACTTACTGCTTTGAACCAGTATTTTTCTACTCAGGGCTTGGAATAACTGCCGGCCATCACTGTGGAGTAGAGATTTTTCAGAATATTTTCAGACATTTATAAGAAAAGTTTTAAAATTTCTAGTCGTATTTGGCTGAAAATATTCCGAACAACCTCAAGCCCTGCCTACTGGCTATATAATAACATTGAGGATTTCTGAACTAGGAACATTGGCAGAAATAAAAACAATCACTGTGGAGGAGTGATCTTTGTGCATTGCTTCATGCTAAATCAAAGGTACGGTATTGAAAGTAGCCCACCAAACCAAGTGAAAGTTAAACCTAAGCACATAAATATGATTTCCATACACACAGTGTTTGAAATATGTTTTTATTAAGATGGTAAAGTTTCAAGTCAAATAAACAATTGGAAAACCTGTATGAAGGTAAAATTATGTCAAATCACTGTGGAGGAGAGTAGTGCAATTACATATCAAAAATAAACATTCAAATGTTACAAGTCCTTATTACATTGATAAAGTTTCAGGTCGAATAAACAATTGGAACAGCTTTATCAAGGTAAAAATATATTAAATCACTGTGGAGGAGAATAGTGAAATTTCATATCATAGCCTGAAGCAACGTTCAAAAATCACTCCTCCACAGTGGATATTAATTGCATACACACATTATACATCATAGTATTATGTACACACCAGAGAATAGAGAATACACCTATTTTATAGTATACATTAAAGTTATATTTAATAAATCCATTTTATATAGAATGTTTTTACTAGCTGATAAAGCACTAGAGAATAGAACAAAGTAACAGAAGAAGATCTTTTCTTTATTATTCATTATGTTTTTATAAGATTCTTTTATTAAAAAAATCTTCCTCTGTTGAATTAAATATTGTCATTATATTACTAATTTGCAGTGGTAGCAATTATTAATGTAATAAAAACCAACTTGTACTCTAAGTAGTAATTAAATGTTTCACGATATTGGATATAACATTATTAGTTATTTCAAAATTAGAGAAGGAAGCTTTCCAAAATCAAAATGGAGACTTCAATTCTTGAAATTTTAAAAACTATCTTACAGAATTGAGGAGAGAGTTTCCCCAAAATACAAAATGGCTACCAACAAGATTAGTCAAAAACATTTTCTAAGTCCAAATGTGACTCTGGTCAAATCTTTATAAGCAGAATTTAAAAGATTTCTAAGTCAACAAAAATCATAAATTGAACATTTCAGTGAATGTAAATCAAGTCCCAACTTTTGAAAAAATCCCTTTTTCGCTGATACTCGGTCGCAAATTGACAAATCAAAAACAATTTGACCAGCGGTCTCATAATATTGCCTAGAATGCCATACCCAAATTCAATCCATTGGACCAAAAATGCAATTTGAAATAGCCAATAGTAATAGTAATAGCCTATCCAAACTTTGTTTGGTATGCTTTGGTGGGCTAAAATGATTATTTACTCTTATTTCAACCACTATATAAACAGATTGTTAATAATAACAGAGAATAGCTTTACCAACAGAAGCACCAGAATTTACGTGACCATCACAATCAATACAAGATTTTCCATCACCAGCACATTTATTGCATTGATCCAACTTGTTTCCTGAACCCGGGATTCCATCGCAACCTTCCCGTAGTTGGAAGCTAACTACACTTGTGTAACTTAGCGATTTGTCATATTTGCCAGTTATATTTTTTTTATCTCCATGCATATGAATACTTGCATCACTAACTGCCCATGCTTTTATTATTAATATAGCATCAGTCTTAGATTCTCTCGTACTAGGTACATGATTAACATCATTTAGAATGAATTTTAATCGATCATTAAATTTTAAGCATATGTACCGGTCTGCTAAAAAGGAAGAAGCTAAAGAACCTAAAGAAGCTAAAGTCATCAGATATGTATCTGGGAAAGCTATCCACTGTTGTGTACCATCTATCTGGTAATACCATGCCCCAAGTTTCGACTTTAACGCTTTAAGTATACAAACACCTATAAAAAAAATACTATATTTCATTATTTGTATTTCAGGACTCTGAATTCACGTCGGCATTACCCTTTGGAGGAGCATCTTTGGAGAATAATATGCAGCATGTTGGCTGCAAATTAGCTCCAAAGATGCTCCTCCACAGGGAAATGCAGTTGTGAATTTAGAGGCCAGTTATTATTACTAGCTATAGGCTACAGGATATTATATAGACTATATGTATACTGTATAGGTTATGTATCATAAATAACCATTGTAACGCCCTAAGCATTTAACAAAATATTTTAACATTATAGTAATTTTTTGCACTGTAAAATTATAGCTTTCATTAATCTGACTAAAAAACCCTCAAATTTCCATACAATTTTGTGGAAAATACTTTATAAAGAAGAATAAAACTCATAAATGTGTACTTTCTGCTTATCCCCTTTTGAAAATTGACCAATTTCAATTGACCGGCCTAAAAGATATTCTTAACCGCTGTTTTATTTGTTTATCTCAATTTTATCATTTTTATATCATTAATAAAGAATATTTATTTAAACGCGAAATAAAAAAAAAGAAATCGAAGATTTTTTTTAGAATGTTTTTTTGTGGTTTATCAAGACAAGAATAAAGATTAACCCAGTCAGCAACAACTTGCTCAAAGTCCACAGTAAAGATGCTAGAACAACTACTGACTTTGAACAAGTTTTTGCACGCTAGAGAAATCTGAGAAACTAAAAATAATATCGTCAGTGGTCAAAATAAGAACAAGTAAACAAGATAAAAATATACCACATCACTATGGAGGAGAGTAGTGAAATTTCATATAATAGCCTAAAGCTATGATCAAACATTCCCCCTCCATGGTGATTATTTATTCTTATTGTAATCACTGATTGTTTACCAAGTTTCTTATCCAAGTCGACATTTTGAACCACAATCTTGTTTAGTACAATAATATCATCAATAGAATAACCGGCATAGTTCGATGGTAGCTTGGATGGAATTGCTGGAAGAGCGATACGACCTAATATCGCTGGAGGGTCATCTTGTGGTGTTATCTCCAATTTAAATTCTACTGATGTTGCACCATATTTCATAGTTCCATCAAATTTCACAAACGGCCATAATAAAAATCGAATTGTTCCAAACTCATTTGGAAAAGGTCGGTAGCAGACTTCATCGTTTTTCTGCAGACGAGCATATTTCCTCTTTGTTGTTTGATCAATTTCAAAATCAGAAATACTAGAGAACTTAATATAACCAAAATGTTTAACAAACCAGGATCCTAAAAATGAACAATTCAATATTATGGTTTTATTTGTTTTAGAATCATAACTTTTAGGACGATAGGAGTCATCTTGTTTTAATAAGCAGATATTTTAGCAGCCTTAAAAGTAGTCAAATAAATCAATAAATTTGAGAAGAATTGAGCTTGTAATTGATTGGTTTCTTCTTATATTTTAATTATTTAAATTAATTATTTTAATTATATACAATAAAAATAGAATTAAAAATTATGAACAGTAAAATAAAACAGAGTTGTTATGTAATGCCTGCAATCTGGATCTCTATCTAACATCTTAGCCAATTTGATAATCCCGAAATTCTGAATTTAATCACATGCACACCAATGTTTATTTGATTTAGATGAAAATGGAAGGTCTCAAACAATTTTGGGGACTGAGAGATAAGCAAGGGACTGAGGGATAAGTAAGATTTATACTGAGAATCTTAAGAATGTGCATAGGGTGTGTTATTCTGAAAACAGATAATCTTACATAAAATAAAAATGAAATCAGGTTTGTTAAGTTTTATATAAAATTATTATTTCCTGTCTAATATGTATTACATGCTACTATTAATTCTTAATCCACTAAGCAAAATATTTTCTGCAAAAAGCCAAAAGAATTATCATGTGACATCAATCTCTACAAATGGAATGCCTTCTTTTGGCTTTCACAGCAAATATCTTGCCTATTGAATACAACATGTATTTGGAACAATTAAAATTCCTTTGTAAATACTTTCTATTATGGCAAAACTTTATACAAATTTCCTGCATAAAGTTAATTTTAAATGGAATAGATTAAATAATCTTGGATCAAAAAACTTTGGGAAAAAGGTTTAAGGCCGGAAAGAGTCATGAAAAACATTCTACATGCATTAGACATTTTGTAAATTCATATATCCAGTGGGAAATGTCCTGCTCAAAGTGCACAGTAAAGACAATAGAATAACATTTTCAACGTTGTTTTCACTGCGGACTTTGAACAAGTCTTTGCCCACTGGGTATGCTCCATGTAATTAAGGTGTGGTGTAAGTTCTTAACTACTGCAAAATGTGAAAGTAAAAATTTGGTTCTATTGCGATTCAATCAAGCAGATTTTTTTCATAAAAATCACTGGAATGAATAGTACATTGCATTGGTCATATTGGTCATGGTCATAACATATTTTAGACCTAAAATTCAGTTTTTCGCTTGAGCTGAGTGGGAATTCACAACAAACGCAAATAATGGTGGTTTCAATTACTTTTCAAGCTATGTTAATGAGATGCAAGCACATAATGTTAAAATTTTAATACTTTAGGAAATTCCCTCTAATTTTCATCAATGACGTCCTAAAACTTGACGAAAACCGCTTGTGTCAAAAGAGAAAGTGTTTTCACCATTTCGTGTTTGCAACTTATTAGCATAGCTTGAGTAGTAATTAAAACCACCATTCTTTGCATTTATTATGAATTTTCCGCTCAGCACCAAGTGAAAAACTGAATTTTCGGTCTAAATGTTAATGACCAATGATGTCATTAAAAATTGACAAAATAATGATCTTATCTAAATTCACTATTCATTCCAGTGATTTTTATGAAAAAATCTGATTGATATTGAATGGCAACAATAATTTTTATTTTTAAATTTTGCGATAAATTAAAACTTTAAGTACATGGAGTTACTTAAGTTTTAGTTGAGAATAATATAAGCATACCACTTAATTTATTGATCATTGTAGTGACGTCAACAACTATTCCAAACTGCATGCGGTCATATTTTTCAACAAGAGGCTTCAGAACTGTGATAGAGTTATTGTGTATTTCACAACCTTTCAATGATTCACCAAGATCACCACTAGCTACTTTACGGAATTCAAACTGTTCATCAATCTATTCAGGAAAATACGATTAAACACTTTTGGATCATTCATTTTCATGCCAGTTGAGGATCAAGAATCAAAACTCAAAAGCTTTAATGGGGTATCAAATTTGACAAGTCAATAATATATTTTGAGTACGTTAAAATATTTACTTCTCACTCATTATTAGCACTGAATGAACAATCATTATATACAACTAAAGTGACTTCAGATAATGTTCCAAGGAACGGAAAATACGCAGGCATACAAAGAAATTATAGACATTCCATTGGTAGAAATTGACATCACACTATGTGTGTATTTTCCGTTCTGTTTCCATTTCGTGGAAAATTTTCTGAAGTGGAAAATGGCCTTAAGTAGATATCCGTTGATGATAATACTCCTAACCTCATAACAAATTATACAAAGACTTGACACACAAAAAGAAAAAACAATGAATGTAGTTATCTGCACCAAGTATTCAAGACATAACAGAATACATAATGGAATACTAAATATAGTCGTATAAAACTCAATTTTCCCCTAAGGGAAATCAACCTTAAAAGACTACTAATTATTGTTCCAGATAACTTAAAATACATACTTTGCATTGCCATAACGTTAGTACGACTGTGCACTAACATTATGGCAATGCAAAGTATGTATTTCAAGTTATTTGGAACCATAATTAGTCGTCTTTTAAGGTTGATTTCCATTAGGGGAAAATTGAGTTAGCTGCGAAAGCCAAAAGAAAGACATTCCATTGGTAGAAATTGATGTCACATTACACATGACATAAATTTCTACCAATGGAATGTCTTCCCAGCAAATCAACCATTACGCTGTACTTATTAAACCAATTATTTCATCAATACTTAAATTATTATAACAATTTCAGTATGATCTAAAATAATTTTGTCTCTCACAGATTTGTCACCTCGATAAATTTTGTGTATTTTGATGGGCATGAGAGAGATCTTGTTGAAATTGATTTCATTTTTTAAGGGATCGTCTCCAAAATTTGTTCCCAGGGGGAGTGTGCTGAATCAATGATCTTATATCAATTGCAACACTCCTCATTATTGATTATTTTCTCTCAAATTTATTAATTTTGACTACTTTAAAGCTGCTAAGATACCTGCTTTTTGAAACAAATTTTAGAAATTAGACACAATATTCATCATTTTCCTTTTCCTAAGTGCATTTTCATTTTTCTCCATAGTTTAATTCTTCACTTCCTTGTGTACATAATTTATACTGCATGCAACATGGGAGAGCAAAACCGATCGGAACTTAAAAAGATAAGGCAAACAATGATGGAAATAAGTGCAAATAATCACTGCTACAAAACCCAAACTATACTCAAAAAACCCTCCTCCACAGTGATCATTTGCTCTTATTTTGACTCTTGATAAAATATTATTTGTCTTCTTTATATTACTCTAATCACTGTGGAGGAGTGATTTTTGAGCATTGCTTCAGGCTTATGCTCCATAATCGCTCCTCCACAGTGATTATTTTCTCTAATAAAGAAAAATCACTTCAGATTGCAATGCTTACTTCAAAGTTTCTCGATTAATGTGCATACAAACATGCTATACCTTAAAAGAATTGCATTTTTGGTCTTCAAGCATCACATGTTCTTTTGATTTAACGGAAATAAAATCAGGTTTCACAGGTGGAAAAATAAGAACTTCCATACGTCGATATGACTTATCTGTTACTTTAGTAAGATCTATGGATGTTAATGCATTAAACGAGTCAGGTACCCATGCGAATGTGATAGTCAAAAAGCCAAAGAATGATTCTTGTGTTGACACATAACTAGAGAAAAATACAAGTAATCAATAAACTTAATTTTAATTCCACATTGAAAGAAGACACCTTATGGTTAGCCACGATGAACAATAGGGATAAATAAATGACCATGGGCATTTTAATTCAAATGAGCAAATGAAACAATCACCAGTTAAGATTAGATTATACAATATGCAGAAATAGTGTGAGTGACCACTCATTTTAAAGAACTGAATTCCAGGTCAATTCCAAGACATTTTTAATTTTTTCCAGGACATTATTCATAAGATTACAGAGTGAAAGACTAAGTAATGATAAAGCCTCTTCCTGCATATTATCTGTCCACCACAACCAAAAAGATTACTATTCAAAAATCTCCAGGACCAGGTTTATAAAACTATCAGTTTTCCAGGACATTAGGTATTTTTTGTCAATTCCAGAACCATTTCCAGGACAAAAGAAAACAAAATTTCAGAGCATTGAGAATTTTTAGGACTTCCAGGACAAGTAGCCACCCTAAGAAATGTTAAGACAAGTCAGTTTAAACGTCTTATAGCTATCCTAGCGATCCTAGTCTTCCCAACGAAGACCCATAATAATCTTTTTACAAGAGAAAGGGAACAATCAAAGGTACAGTATTAAAAGTGGACTAACAAACTGATAGAGAGTTAAACCCAGCGCATACATAAATATGATTTTCATACACACATGATACATCATGGTACTACGTATACACTAAATAAAAATAAAGAATACGGGTAAGAATAAGCTATATTCCAGTTGGTAAAAACCTGTTCAAAGTCAGCAAAATAACGTTAGAACATTATCATATTATTTTAAAATTAAATTAAGACTTGCATACAGGTTACATGTATATAAGCTACATGTACACAAGATATGTGTACTATGTATATGTATATAGGCTAAATACATAGGCTATACATAACATAAAACTATATGCTTTTCCTGACTGTGTTTAAGCTAGGTAGTTATGAAATTATATATAACTAATCCTCACAGCCTTGTACTCAGGGCTTTCTATTCTCTTACCATATAGACAGCACGGAATTCAAGACTTAAAATGTTTTTTTAAATTTAAAATTTATATTATTGCTACTTTTATACATTTATTTTCTATGAGATGAACTGCTGCTATTGTATGTGGACACACCCTGAAATAATATATTTTACTTACTTATTTTACTAGTTCCAAAAATTGAGGATGAGCTTCCCCAAAATACAAAATGGATGCCAAAAAAGATTCATGGCCAATGTCTCATTATTTGGCTAATCATTCTATCATTTTCAGGGCTAGTTGATTTGGTACGTATTATTCTGGTATTGCGGCATCATGAAATTTAAAAGCCATGAAAAGTTCAAAGTTCGACTCCACGAAATTAAAAACCTGCAAAAAATTACCTTATAGCAGAATTGGCATTAACCACAAAAGCCTGTTCATTAGATGGTTTTACATCAAGTGCAATGCCACCAAATTTCCATACGCCCAAACTAAATCCTTCAGCATCAACAATCGCAATTTTTTTATTTGCAGGAATAGGCCATTGCACATAGTCTTGCAAATGTGCACCTGCATTAGGTTTTATTCCAACAGCATAGCATTTCGGATCAATCTCACCAGATACAATTTGACATTTCTGATCAGCTGGTAAACATTTTTGCAATTCATTACAATATACTTCTCCTATAAAATAATTGATATTGCTCTGTCACCATTTTAAGTTATATTCAGGCCAATTTAATTATTCTCACACACATCTACCACCAAAATACCAGCTGTTCCATGTAGTATTAACTTTATGACAATAATACGACATGACATGTATGCAGAAATTAAGATGTAAACAGATCTGTGGATACATAACTATTTTCAAATTTATCTGAATACTTATAACTTACCGCTGCCCTTGTCTCATTTTGAATAATATAAGCCTCAACAAAACTGCTGGACATCATCGGTGGAGGAGTGTTTATTTATATAATTTTTTTGGCTTTGTAGCTGAAAACTATAATAAAAAACACTCCTCCACAGATGACGATCAACAGTTATTCTTTTGGCTTCATACATACCTGGTAAACATGTCATTATTGGAGGATCTCCACAGAAGGTGTTGAGTGGTACACATGATCCACTAAAAAAAATGATAATAATAGTGATTTAAAGCAAACAATCACTATATGGAGGAGGGAGTTTTGAGCATAGCTTCAGGCTTTATAGCTTGAAGCTATGCTCAATAACCACTCTTCCAGAATGATTATTTTCTCCCATTTTGACCACTGGATAGAATTACATATTCCAGTGTTTCATGTAAGAATAACTACTGTGCAGGAGTGATATGCAAGAATACCTACTGCAAAGTAATAATGGTCAGGTTAAAATATTTAACACAACCCAGTGGAGTTGCTTAGGGACCGTCTCAAAAATAAAATCTACTGAGGAGAGTACGAGTCAATGATCTTGCAATTGATTGGTTTCTTTATACCAAAGAAACCAATTCATTACAAGATCATTGACCTAATACACTTCTGCACAGATTCATTTTGTTGATTTTTTGTCAATTTTAGTTAATTTAACCATCACAAAAAAGTTGGTTTTGGAGCCAAACTTTAAGATGGTCACTTATGTTCACATTAAAAGATCTTGATCCATAGTCGAAGTAATTATTGTGGAGGAGTGATTTTCGGCTCTTATTTCGATCACTGTTAATGTTACCGCAGAGTTCACTATAGTCACACTAAAGAAATTGAAATGCAGACAAAGTCAGTGAATTCAACTTCACATCGTTCTTGAATTAGAAAATTTAATCACTCCCCGATTAGTGTTTTAACATAGTTTTATTAAAATTTTGTATCATATGAAGCTATACCAAAATGATGTGCAAACGCCAAAAGAAGACATTTCATTAGTAGAAAATGACGTTATATGACGTGTGACATCAATTTCTACCAATGGATGTCTTCTATTAGCTAACTTTGAAATATGCGCAATATCCAATATTAGACAAAATACAACAAAAGAAAAATTAGACAGACATTATTTACTCTTACATCTTTAGGGACCATCTCTAAAATTCGTTACCAGGTGAAGATTGCTGAATCAATGATCTTGCAATTGATTGGTTTCTTCGTCCCAAAGAAACCAATCAATTGCAAGCTCATTG
>JAULBZ010006746.1:0-12100 GCA_032360805.1 Neoturris breviconis | reverse complement strand
CACCATTATCAAGGTAAGATTATATCATATCACTGTGGAATAAAGTAGTGAATTTTCAAATCATAGCTTAAAGCAATGCTCAAACATCACTCCTCCACAGTGGGTATGAATGGAATACACACATTATACATAATAGCATTATATACACACCAAGTAAAAAATAGAATAGTATTAGTTGTGCTTTTAAAGACTTGGTATATGGTACAGGCTACATTCAGAGTACATGTATAACAGTATTATGCTTTAAAACCATACATGCTTTTCAACAATGTTGTCTGAAAAAAAGTATATACCAACCTATTATATATTTATTTAAAGATACATTATACATTTTATATATAGGATGATGGTATTCACTAGCTCTATTAAAGTTATATTTAATAGATCCATTTTAAATATAGCATGGTATTTACTAGCAGATGTCATGAAGCACTGGAGAAAAGAACAACTTTATCATTCATTATCTTTTTATAAGATTTTGTTATAAAACCTTCCTCTGTTGAATTGTGTAACTGTCATTATAATTTGAATTGGGAGTAGTCATTATCTTTTTATAAGATTCTTTTATTAAAAAGATCTTCCTCTGTTGAATTGCGTATTGTCATTATATTCCTAATTTGCACTGAGAGCTATTAATAATGTGTTCATTATCTTTTAAAAGATTTTTTCATTAAAAAAATCTTCCTCTGTTGAATTATGTATTGTCATTATTTCTAATTTGAATTGGGAGTATATAATTAATGTTACTATAAATTTACTGTTAACTAAAGTTAATAATGTCACTCATGATAGTACTGTAATTAAAGTAGATACACTTACATAGATACATATATTTATTTCAAAATGGAAACTTTCTAAAATCAAAATGGAGATTTCTATTCTTGAAATTTTAAAAATTATTTTTGTAACAAATATCACTCATCATCTCAAAACGGCTGCCAAAAAAGATTCATGGTCAAAGTCTCATAGAAAAATTAGTCCAAAGTCCAAATATAATTCTGGTCAAATCCTTATAAACAGTGAAAAAAATCCCAAAATTTCCTAAGTCAACAAAAATCATGAATAAAATATCGGCACTAATGCCAGCGCTGGAAATAACGGCTAATCAACAATCATTGACCCATAATTGATATATGAACACCTGAAAAGGTTTTATTACGATCATGATGACCGGTGGGTTTTTTAAAAATCAAATCGAAGCATATACTTCGACTCTTCATTTGCTTTTTCTTTGTTTACTTTTTCGTGCGACTTACGGCGCTGAAATCCACAATCTTTATGTTTTTAAAGCATAGTACACTTATTATGTTACGGTTCTTACTTAATTTATACGCTTCACACGTTTTTTATTATTGTTTTGGAGCCCAGGTGTTCTATGTGTGTAATCTTTTTATGACCACGTGCACCACATACTTTTAAAACATGTGTTATAAATAAATCTTATGTACTTCATTGATATAATGTTTTCGATGTTAATGTTTTTTTTACAAAAAGCTATATATAAGACGCCGGTGATACAATTAAAAGTTAAAAATGCGATGAAATGAACATCTGTTAATCATGAAGTAAACAAGGTTAGACTAGGTATATATTTCCAATCAACAATCTTGACAGGCTTTTTCCTCTGTGATTTACTTTGTCAACAGGAAACACTATTCTAATCAATTTTTATTGCCCTAATCTGCTGTTGTGATTCTTTTTTGAGAGGGTTCGATTCTGCGCGGAATTTTCCACTAGCGGAAAACTGCAAAATTGCAATACTGCAATTATTAAGTAAAAATAGTGGTCAAACACTCGAGTAAGAAATACAACAACTGGCTTTAAAAAAATCCAGGTAAATAAGTTCACACTAAGCTGCGGTTAATCCTTTTGTGTGGTTCTGCAAAATAAATATCTATCAGCCTTCTCAAAATCAAGAACACATACAAACCAATATGGCTCCAGACCATATAAAATGTCTCGAGAAATTGGCTGTTTCAGAGGATCAAAATTGAAAATTTTTCTTCGTCACCCAACCATGTGACTGCCAAACTTTTTACTTGACTGTCAGAGAATTTATTTTCTCTGATCATGACAATCAGCAAAAAGTTATTTCCAGCGCTGAAATGCTGGTACCGAATTTCAAGATGGTAGCACTCTGGGAACATGGTCTATTAAGAAAAGCAGGCCACCATTGACGCCACAAGGTGATAGCAATAGCCCATCCAAACTTTGTTTGGTGGGCTAAAAGTCGACCCTTTACTATTTGCTCGTATTCATATCTCTTCCTAAGAATATTATAATATAGAACAATATAAAATCATAAATCAATAATAATATTGAGGTTAAAGATAGCGTCCAGGTTTTTTTACCAGGATATTGAGGTTAAAGATAGTATTCAGGGGTTTCTTACCAGTATGTTGACGTTGAAGATAGCATCCAGGGTTTTCCCTTCGTTATAAAAGATTGAGTTTATTACAATCTATAGAATTAACAATTTTCCTGTTGAAGAACAATTTTGATGATATATACATTTAGTGATTTGAGAGGTATAAATGAAGTTTAAATTGCAAATAGTCTACCCGATAGCATGCAAGTATTCATTAATAACTTTATATAAGGTCCATGACCCAATCTTTAAGATTAGGTTTGTTCTTCCTACAATGGTGACAAGAGAGTTCTGAAAAGAAAACCTTGCATTGTAAAACTTAGCCAGGATAACAAAACCTTGAAAATAATAGTCATTACTAAACTGGTAGTTATTTCCAGGGTTGCAGTAAATAGTACAAACTGAACTTATAACATCCACATGTAACTAGTTATCATCTTCAACAGAGCCAGATAAATTTTGAATTTTTCAGTAATTTATAATTCAGTATTATATAATATGATCAAAAAATAATACAATTCCATATTTCAAAGACAGAGTGTTAGCCACCTGCTTGATGTTACAGACTCAAATTTTCCAAGCAAACAAGTTAATTTTTTAATGTTGGACATGATTTAACAATTCTCATAACTCTATCCAATACAACCGTATTTGTACTACGACAAGCTTCTATGGTATATGGTGGTTCAATTAAAGCCAGTCCATTGACAACCGATAAAACATTACCATCAATCAATGAAACGGGAATACGATTCAATTCAAGCCATTCTTGCATTCTATTCTGGCGTTCATTCATCTGTTCTTGATCTAACTGATTAATACCACCAGCAGAGCCAGATAAGTTACGAATAAATCTTTGCTTGAACTCAGTATAAGCATTGCTTTGAAATGACACAGGCAACATTTCTATAGTCACATCATCAATGGCATGACTCAGTATTATTTGAGGATAGAATTTTCCATCTTGTGTGTGATCAACGGTGAACAGAATGATAGTTTTTGAAATAGGGTCCACTGTAAAACATTCACCACAAACTTTTGATTTGTTTTTTAACTTTACACAAATATATCTGTCAATATATGGTTGTGTATATGACATTATTCTAAAAGAAAAATGAGAACCAAAGGTATGATATTGAAAGTAACCCGTCAAACCGAATAAAAGTTATATCTATGTATATTGTAAAGTATATAGCACATAGTATATACCATGTACACACACATATATAGTTAACACATACCATATCTAATAAAAGCTTGTAAAGGAACACTCGACAATAGAAGAAAGAAAAGAATAATATATTTTCTTGTTACCTATTATATTTGTAATTCACTTCATAACTATTAATAATAAAGTCAAAAGTACAATGTTTCAAAAATGTCTTTAAGATGGTAAAGTTTGAGTTCAAATAAACAATTGAAAGACCTTCATCAAGGTAAAATTGTGTCAAGCCACTGTGGAGGAGAGTAGTGAAATTTCATATTAAGGATGAACACCCAAATTTTACATGGCATTAGGATTTTATGTCCTTATTAAGTTAATAAAGTTTCAGGTCAGATAAACAATTAGGACACATTTTTCAAGCTAAAGTTATGTCAGGTCACTATGAAGGAGTGTCATGAAATTTCATATCAAGGATGAACACCCAAATTTTATATGTCATTAGGATTTCATGTTCATAATAAATTGATAAATTTCAAGTCAAGTGAACAATTGGAACACCTTTATCAAGGTAAAATTATGTCAAGTCACTGTGAAGGAGTGTCATGAAATTTCATATCATAGCCTGAAGCAATGCTCAAAAATTACTTCTTTACCGTGGATATCACACATCATATATTATACATCATTACACATCATAATGTCATAACGTCACACCATAATCAGAAAGTATACTTCCGCTTAAGGGTAGTTCCCAGGTTTTTTTCATAAGATATTTTAAAAAACTTTTCTATATTTAACATACTGTATAATTTAGTTTTTTCACATTCCAACTTAACCCTATTTCAACCAACCAGGCTTTTTGGCCAAAGTTATTTCCGGGGGGAGGTTTCCAGATTCCGCATCCCCTCCATAACTTTTTTGATGACGTCAGCATTTTTCCGATGACGTCATCACAAATATTTTTAAATGGCAAATTTTGCTTAAAATGTGTATTTTGCTAGATTTACGATTAAAAGAGTTCTGAATAATATTTTTCCATTCTGATTGCGGTTTTTGACCGCCACTATGTTGCTCTTTAATATAGTTTCCAGATTTTTAACAAAAACATTGCCAAATACCAATACCCTATCTTTGTCCGAAATTCTGAAAAAAATCCGATTTTCAAATTTTTGGAAAAATCGGGGGAAACAGGTTAGTCATGTGACCAAAACTTTCAGAAATCTTTCTTTCAAGATTTTATGTAACTTGACTAAGTTTCATGTTAATGAATCGTTGATTTATATGGAATTTCTCACCGTAGAAATAGGTGGTCTCAGCTTATGATCATATTATTTGATCCACTGACGTAATCAAGCAGAAATCTTCACAATTTGTGTTAAAATGTCTCAAACTTTCAATACTATTGCTTTAGTGGTTCAGACGTTATTAAAAAAAAGTGACAGTGGAGGAGGGAATCCCCCCGGTTGAAATATGGTTAAATGAGAAAAAAGAAATGATCCTTTTTTGGCTCATTAGTATCTATCTGCAGATAGTTCGTGATCTTTTCGCTAACAATATTACTATATGTTTCACATATTTTTAAACAGAAGAGAAAAATAACAATACAGACACCATGCAAATTATTCTGAAAGATAAAACCTTGTGTATTAATTAATCATTTGTATCCAACGAGTTGAAGTATTAAAACGCTTGTATTTCGAAATGAAATTTTAAGTAATTTTCAACACTAATTTCCTTTCTCTCTCAGAAATATTTGTCTTGTTGTCAAGGTAACAACATTAACGAGTGCCAAACATTAACAACTTTTAGTACAACAATAGTTTTGAGAGAGGATATTTAAATACAAAAAGAATCGATTTTTAAATTGTTTCATTTTTCTTTCCACCTGTAAAAAATTCCTAAAAACAGTTTCATATTTACCTTTCCATTGATACATAATGTTAGTATTTGATAAAAAAGGAAACATGGATATTTTGATGTTCAAAAAGAAAGCCTGGGAACTATCGTTAATGCATTTGTTTTAAATGTTCTTATAAAAACCTTACACTTAATGTACTAAGTCTAAAGTAGAGGTGGTTGTCATCATCTGTTATTAAAATTAAAAATAAATTAAGAATAATGAAATAGAAGAATACATATTCATTAAAACAATTTCAAAATGCTAGCCCTTCGGGAACATGGTCTATTAAGAAAAGCGGGTAATAGCTCTTTAAAAAATCTTGACAAATTTAGGGTTAATTACAGTTTTCCGCATTCAAAATCATCCCTTCATCTGTGGTGAAGTACTAATATACATTAAAGATAATTATTTAACAATGAAATAGACATAAAGAAAGTCTAATGTCACGTTTAAAATAAAAAAGATTGAAATTTCAGATTCAAAGAAAATTTCAGAAACTTCTTTTTGGTTACTTTTGGTATCAGTGTTTGAAATCGTAATTAACAATAAATTCATGAGCAATTACTAATAAAAGAACGTCAAATTTTAAAATACAATTTCTGTTAGTAATTACGAGTATGAGTATGAATATATCGTCGATGCCATTTACTGGTATTTTACTGGAAGCTGTATATCATCATGCTAAAGTAACCACAGAGCATTGCTAGTTTTTGTGCACTTCACTGTATTGTAATGGCTTCTGAGAATGTTGTGGTCAAACAAACTATTGTGACATTAATGTTTTTCCATCAATGATGTTTTCCGAGTAACCACATAGCATAAACAGTGCAGGATTATCGATTAAATGCACACTTTGGTAAATAATCAAAATATAGTAATATTGCAATGTTTATGATTATAAGTATTATATATACAGCCCTCAGTGTTTACTTACAAAATAAATCTTGGAGAAGACAATATTCAAAATCCAGAGAAGTATTTCAAGTGGGCACATGATTCAAGGAGGCATAAGAATCTCATCAAACCAAAGGCTAAATATACTTCAAATGTTTGACTCAAAGTTGGACTTACAGGGTCCACTCTTTTCAGTCACTCCAAACACTCGGAGTGTTTAGAGTACTCTAGATTCAGTTCTTTTCAAGCATATTCAGAGTGAATGGAGTGATTAGGAAAAAATGTTGAACACTTTCAACGCTCTACTTCTTAAGGTGGTGTGCTCAGAGTGGAACGAGTGAAAAAGGGCTCATTACCTTAATTTTTGCTTGCAAACACCGATACGGCCATTCTTTTCAGTTTCAAATAACTCCAATCACTCCAAAGTGCTGCGGTCAGGTTTTTTATCAGAATTGTCAAAAAAGCTGCAATATTTTTGTCGGGAAAGTCTGACCGCCACTCAATAATGAATTTTAAACCAATTAAAATGGTACAGTAGCCATGTTTGTTTGTCATCCGGTATTAGTCGTGGTCACCTCTAAATGCATGGTTACGCTTAAGAACGCTTTTGATAAAATCTCTAGGGGTTCAACCACAGAAAAAACTTGAAAAATTTGTGCTTTTTGTTACACCGAAACACTCCAGAATCACTCCAGTGCTATTCTTTTCAGCTCCGCTGGAGTGTTCTGATCATTTAGGGTGTTTGGAGAGGTCAGTGCATTTGGAGTGACTGAAAAGAATGAACCCATAGATTATTTACTCTAAAAATCAAAACATATGCTCTCGGGTCTATTACTAAGTCTTAAATATATTATGCAATAAAGGTGATGCTGAAAGGAGTTTTTTGATAGAAGTGTTCATTCAACATATTTTAGGTGAAGCATTTTCTATGTGTATAAAACCACTTGCATATATTGATTGTGCTATCCACTTCTGTTTCCACATTTGATAAAGGATGGGAATCATTGGGATATAATAGTAACTTAACTGTTTTCT
This sequence comes from Neoturris breviconis, assembly GCA_032360805.1. Taxonomy (NCBI): domain Eukaryota; kingdom Metazoa; phylum Cnidaria; class Hydrozoa; order Anthoathecata; family Pandeidae; genus Neoturris; species Neoturris breviconis. The sequence goes on along the minus strand of JAULBZ010006746.1, from coordinate 4,738 downwards.
TATTTGCTTTTAACAGACGGTATAATCCCTTTCCTTGAGAAGGTGGTACTCTTTGATCTTTCTCACCAATCAACAGCAATAACGGTGCCTTAATCTGACAGGCATATTGAATTGGTGATTTCTCCAACATGGATTTGTAGTGAGCACTTGATGGTAACTCCTCTTGCGTGAATGGAAGTCCTGATTCAACAGAAGCCCAATCAGGGATGTCAGATACCATTACCATTGCAGCAATATCTATGACAGGATTACGCAAAGCTGCGGCTCTATAGAACTCAGGATATTGACCAATCAAATGGGCGCCAAGAAACCCACCATGAGATCCACCAAAAACAAAAATATTGCTCCTGTCAGCCTTACTACCAGCATGTAACTCCAAGAACTTTAGCGTAAAATTATGGACATCTTCAACATCTTGCTTCCCAATATTTCCAGGTAGTGACATCAGAGATTCTTTAGAAAAACCTACTGATCCTCTGTAGTTTGCAAGTAAAACTGCATAACCCAACTGGCAAAAAATTGATGCATGTTGGTTGTAATTATCTGTATGTACGGAGTGTGGACCGCCATGTGGGTAGACAATTAAGGGATACAAGTTATCAGTATCAGCATATGCCAAGTACGGGAGAAGATAATGAGATATGATGCCAAATTCATCAGTTATGCTACCATATTCTACAGCTTTGTTTTTGGGGTAATCTTTGACTTCTGTGTAAGTATGTAAATCTGAAAGATATTCTGCATTTCTCAAGTATGTGACTTGTAATATATCCCTATCTGAGTTCATCTTCATGTAAGATGACAAAACCATGTTCATGCCATCCCCATGGCAGTAGGCACCAAACAACTGCGAGCAGCTAACCTTACTTATCATTTCTCCTGTTTTCGTATTGATAATGCAAGCATATATTCTGCTCTGATATATATTTGGGAGAACAATATGGACATTGTCACCAAACCAACACTGTTCAGGTAGGCTATGCGAAAAGAGGGGGGTGTTATCGTCATCATAAACCTTCTGCAAATTTTTATTTTTAAAATCATACATCATTAATATATCGTAGTTTCGATGTGGATCCCCTTTTCCACTTAAAGGATTATGAAGGAAAATTAACTTTGATGCATCCAAACTTACACGTGGATTGTAATTTGCAGCCAAAACTGAACTTGGGCTTAATTTAACGAGTAATCTTGTCGTTAAATTTATTTGGTATATTGCACTGTTACGATTCTCGCAATAAATCCTACCAAGGCGATATGGTTGATTTTTAATCCCTTCAAATATCAAGGAGTTATCAGGACCCCATTGTGGTTGAGCAGGAGAGATGTTCTCTGGCACTTCTGTAATAATTTCAAGAGTCTCCTGTTTAATATCAATGACACAAATTACTGGGTTAGTTACATCAGTCAACAGTTCTCCCCAACTCTCTTCATACATAAATTTATCTCCTCTTTCAACATTATTATCTTTACTGTTATCTCGAGCATAATAACCCAGTGTTTTTGGTTTCTTTCTTTCAGCAACGTAAACTAATTTGGAGCCATCTTGACACCATTGTAGCGAACCAAACACACTATCAGCATGAACTGCTTCATGCTTATCAAAAGAAGATAGATTTATTACCTTCCTTTGTAGGACTTCTCTGTTCTGTCTGGACCATACCTTCAAAATGTATTCCGTTTTCTTCGACTCTTTGTTTTCTATCTTCTGAATAACTGCATTCATATCAAATGAAGAGAACATAGATTCGATTAGCACACTTTGCAAAGGTTTCGGGACTGAACCATTTAATAACAATTGAGGGGTGTCATCCTTCTGATCAAAGTTATAAGTCATGGTGTACAAATCTGTTGTGTTTGTAACATAGTCGTTCTGTTTCCATTCGGTTGTTATTTCGATTACTTGACCATGGGATCCTGACACAAAAGCATTTGATATTGTTGCAAGAGAGGAATCTTGACAGATTTTAGAAAGATTTGAAACATAAATTGATGACATGATGCCCTCCGTTTGAAAGGTAATTCAGGTAACAATTGTTTGTAAAATAACTATGCAAAAATGAGTATATTCTTGGTGTATATTTGCTTTCACTTCTAAAAACAAAAACAAATTCAATGTTAATTCATTAAAGTTGCATGGTTTCTATATTTTGCTATGACCTTTGTATAAGACCAATGTCTACTACATGTTGCCATATAAAAGCAGTATTGAGAAGTATGTACTACAACTTTATTATGATGCCATGCAAAAGCAGACATCATGTCTTTATTTAACAAATAGAAACCAGGTTAAAAGATTTTAAATATCAACAAATTAGTTGAACAACCAAAGGAACTTGTGCACGTAAAATGGACAAGTAACAATTACCAGCGCAAGAAATTTATGGACGAGCTGTTAAGTTAATGTGACGGAACTTTTAAGTTAATGCAGTAGATGGAACTTGAAAAAGACAATACTTGTTATATTACTTTGTTATCAAACTGAAGTCTTACAGATACGTGTTATAATTTTAGGCGTGCAATCTTTTTACGAGCGTAGATTTTCAGCGTGTGATCCTACACACGCCAACATCTCTCAAGGCGTGTGTAGGGGGATGCGAGTGCAATCGCACGCCACTCCTGATGAGGCCTGTGATTCCAAATCTGGTGTCCATTTTTCAAAAGTCTGACCAAAAATATCCTTTTTGGCCAAATGTTAGGCAAATTTAACCAAAAATTAAAGTGCTTCATTTTTGATGAAAATTTGTACGTGACCAAATTTGATGGCGCTGACCCCAAATCTGGTATCAATATTTTATTAATATTTTAATAAAATACCTTTTTTGGCCAAATTCTGGCAAAAAATTAAAGTGCTTCGTTTTTTATGAAAATTGGTATGGGCCTAAATTTGATAGTGCTGATCCCAAATCTGGTATCAATTTTTCAATATTTGGACCAAAAAATATCCTTTTTGGCAGGCAAATTTGACCAAAAATTAAAGTACTTCGTTTTTGATGAAATTTGTAAGTGACCAAATTTGATGGAGCTGATTCCAAATCTGGTATCAATGTTTAAATATTTGGACCGAAAATACCTTTTTTGGCCAAATTTTGGCAAAATATTAAAGTGCTTCGTTTTTTATGAAAATTGGTATGGAGCTAAATTTGATGGTGCTGATTCCAAATCTGGTATTAATTTTCCGATATTCGGAGCAAAATGTTTTTTCACATTCTGGCCGAAACTAAAAGTGCTTTGGTTTTTATGGAACTTGGTATGCCACCAAATTTGATGGTGCTGAATCCAATTCTTTGCCTTTTCTCTGCTAGGGATCTTTTCTTTGACGGTTGCCTGGGCTTGTGGTCATTGCCTGTTGCTTTGGGCTCTGTTGCCTTTTCTTTGCCCATTTGTCTCTCCCATCTTTCCTTTGCCTGTGCAAAAACTTTTTCTTTTTTTTTTTTGTAATTTTTTTTTTTTAAGTTATTTCAGTTTAGTTAATTCAGACGCTCTGTCCGAATCTCACTCAACATGTTATATATCATTAGAAAGATAATTTGTTCACCCTTCATTTGCTTTTTACCCTTGTTTAAAAATATTATTTACTTTTTGAGATAATTACAAATTTGTAATGGCATGTAAAAAAATCGCTCTGAAAATAGGTCAGGCCCGCCTAAAGCACCTGTTCCTAGCAGCGTGTTTGCTTGTCGTGCTGCGATATGGATGTAGCAAAAAGTTCTCCTCTTAATTTTTTCTATGATCGTTAAGGGGGAGGGGGTATAAGAAATATGGAAAACGATTGTCGATGGCCCCTAAAACGCCTGCCTTAATTTTTTAAAGCAACGAGCGATAAACGCTATTTTTTTACTTTTTTTCGCTGCGCGCTGAAAATTTAAATCGACTTGTGGCAGGCGATAAAAAAGCTATTAAGCAAAATATGTTGTAGAATAACAATATGGTATACACTCTGGATGCCTTTTGCCTTTTCCCGTCGAAAAAATCAAAAAGATAATTTGTTCACCTTTCATTTTCTTTTTACCCCATTAAAAAATATTTTTTACTTTTTGAGATAATCACTAATCACTACTTTTTTAAATAATCAATAATTTCGTTATCTTGGGAAACTAGTAAAAGTGTGTTCCCCATTACAACTAAATTGTGGTGAGATATAAAGATATAAAATAAAAAAGGTACCTGTTTCTACGTTTTATCCATTGATTGAATTTAAAACTCTTAAAGATAATAAATATGGATCAAACGATGGCTAGGAATGATAGCAAGAAAAACACTTTATGGATCAATGCGATCTTATAAAGTTATTCCACTCCAATCTATCCTGTGCCAAAACAGATGCCTTTTCTCCCAATCTATATCATCATAACCACTAAAACGTTTCTTCATCATTGTGATCCATGTTGTTGGTTGTCAACCTCTTTGTTTGGATATAGGATGGGTGTACACGTGATAAAGAGATAGCTTTGCTATCTTTCTTCTGGTAGCCCGTACCAGATGTCCAAACCAGCTTAGCTGTCTCTTTTTCACAACTGTACTTCCGTGGAATTGCTTTTGTGATACCGTATAGTTTTTCGTTCTTTACTATCTTTGGCTATTGAACGTTCAGACAGGCTGTCCTGTTTAGTAGCCAGGTAGCTCTACTCTCTAGAAAGAAGGCGGGAGAGGTACAGAGTTATATATATGGAAAATAATTGAAAACCTAGTACCAAATTTTAATCAATGTGTAAATGGTGTTGATAAAGGTGGAATT
>JAULBZ010006745.1:0-12105 GCA_032360805.1 Neoturris breviconis | reverse complement strand
CTCAGAATGTCTGTGGATCAGATAAAAGAAAATGGTTTGACTCTCAAAACTGCAAGATCTAGACGCTATCCTGCTGAAACGATCACAGATGCGGATTATGCTGATGACCTGGCGCTACTTGCAGATACGCTCCCGCAAGCAGAACTATTGCTACATAGCCTAGAGCTAGCAGCTAGTGGCATTGGGCTTCACATAAATGCTGAAAAAACCGAATTTATGTGTTATAATGAAAATGGCACAATCAACTCTCTGACAGGTAAACCATTGAAATTGGTTGACAAATTCATCTACCTCGGAAGTAGCATTTCAAGTACCGATTGTGATGTCAACATACGCATTGGGAAGGCTTGGGCTGCATTAGATAAACTGAAAACCATCTGGAAATCTAGTCTCCCTGAACACATGAAACGTGATTTCTTCCAAGCAACTGTGGTAACAGTGCTTTTGTATGGATGTACAGCATGGACCCTCACAAAACGTTTGGAAAAGAAGATAGATGGAACGTATACAAGAATGCTCAGAACCATCTTAAATATATCCTGGAAACAACATCCTTCCAAGAAACAGCTTTATGGTCACCTTCCTCCTATCTCCCAAGTTATTCGTGAAAGAAGAACCAGATTTGCAGGGCACTGTTGGAGAGCTAAGGATGAAATTATAAGCGATGTCTTGCTATGGATCCCAAAGCATGGACGCACCAGTGTTGGACGACCCCACAAAACATTCATCAAGCAACTTTGTGATGATGTAGAGTGTCACCTTGAAGATCTGCCGGGAGCAATGGATGATCGGGACGGCTGGAGGAAACGAGTCATGAATATCCGTGCAACCAGCACGCCTGGGTAAGGTAAGTAAGGGATTGCTGCTCTTGTTTTTGATTAGTTTTCATATTCTAGGAGCTAATCAATGGCAAGATTATGTCAGACACATGATGTCAAATCGTTGAAACGTTAAAACAATTTTATTTCGAAATTTATCCGACGTCATGTGCATTGATATTTTACTGTTTTGAAAACAGTGATAACCTTCCATGGAGTTCCTCGACGTCAATGTCGAAAAGACGTCATTTTGATTGGTTTAATTTTTTCTTTTATGTTTTGCGAACCGAGAGAGGAGCGAGACTCATATGGAAAATATGACGTTTTTTGCATAGTTCAAACTAAATAGCCTATATCGTACTACATAGCAGACGCTAATTCAACACAGCAAACATCTGTTAATTCGAACACTCAAGGGAAATAAAAATCTTTCCGAATTAGCAAGTGTTCGAATTAATGAAAATTGCCTTCAAAACACGAGCAAAGGATCAAAATGGAAGAAAACCAATACATTAGTAGACTATATTTTCTCCAAAACACGTGACAATTTGGAAACTTTGCAACTTGCCCTTGCAGTTTCTGTTTTTGAAAACGAATTTCAACTTTAGCTGAGACGTTAGAGCTATCGCAGAACAGTTAGCCTGTACCACAAACTCGACGTCTGGCAAGAAAACGCTGTAACATTTTTTTGCTGGGGAGAGAGTCTGCAGAAAAGGCTAAGAACAGTACGCAGATCCTAAAAGTGTATCAAGCGCGGATAAGACGTCACAGAACGTCAATGGCTCATGACAGTAATCTGTCGCACTTTCATCATCTTAACAAAATTAAATAAAATCTTAATAAAAATTCGTTCGAATAAGCAAAAGTTCGAATAACGGATTTCGAATTATCGGATGGATTTTGAAGGGAAAGAATAGGAAATGCTGAAGGTAAAAAAAAATCGTTCAAAATCGTGAGAGTTCGAATTAACAGACATTTGAATTAACGGATATTTACTGTAACCTGTAATACTTGTTCAAAGTCAGCAGTAACGACGCTTCTAGCGTCTTTACTGCAGACTTTGAACAGGTTTTTGCCCACCGGGAAATTTTACACCTTCTCTTTAGTTTTGTAATGTATGTAATAATGCAGCTGTGATAAATTCTCCATTCTTGATTTATTTTTTATTGACCATAAGGTAAAAACAAAAATTTCAAGTAATAAATTGATCAACGGATCCGATTGTGGATTAAAGAGAAATTAGGACAAATAAATGTATGTATAATTTAGTAGTCTCTTTGACAAAGCCCTAATTATTGCTTCAACTTTGACAGATGACCTCAAATAAAAAAAATAAAAAAAATATTTCCTCTCTTGCCACAAGACAAAATAAAACATCAAAATTTTAGAAAACAATCTTGGACCATGCTCCACAATTATATCGTTTTTCATCACTTTTATGGGGTAGGAACTGCTTGTTTAAGTCAGAAATCCGGCGCCACTGCGGGTTTTTTCGTAATCAGTCGCTCCAAAAATTAGCGGTTTCTCCAACGCAATAAACAGTCGCTCTAACGGTCACTCCTCGCAGAAATAATCACTCCACATTTTTACGATCTCGCTCCACATAATAAAAGTCACTCCGCGCATTAAAGGTCGCTCCACGTCATTAAAGTCTCTCCACACTTAAACTGTTCATTGCACTTTAAGTCTGGCGGTCGCTTGAAGAAACCAGTCAAAAGTCAGATCGTTTAGGTTGAAACTCATCAAAAACTATAAAAGCAGAGGATTTAACGAGCATTAAACATGCAGTATGAAGAAATGTGGTTTTTGTCGATTTAACATCGTGTATTCGTTATGTGTACCTTAGCGTTTCTGGCGCTTTACCACTTGGTGTTATAAAAGCAAATGACGAAATCATTTCATAAACAATCTTTCAGCAACAGCTGCTATGACTTTTTATTATGGTTGCCATTATTCCTTCAAATTTCTCTGGGTCACATAAGCTCTCAAGGGACCAAGTAGACAGATAAACCAACAACAGCGAGTAAGATTTTCAAAATAGCAATAGGTCATTTTGACGTCATCACATAGCTGTTAATATGCCTCTAAATTTATCATAGTGACGTAAGTGTCAAGTAAAATGTAAGCCTACTACTAGAAGAGCGATTTTCAAAAAATCTTTATGACATTAATATGATTTCATCATTATGGCTGTCTTAAATTTCTCAAGGTTTCATAAGCTGTCAAGTGATCAAGTATTGACATAAACCAACAACACGGGAAGCAGAATTTACAGGTCATCAATATGGCGTCATTATGACGACATCTCACATAGCGGCTATTATGCCTCTAAATTTATCACAGTGAAAATTGCCAGCAACCGCCGTTGGACATGTCAATACTGTATATCCAGCAGAAAAGCCTAAGTAAGTACTTGTTTTTATTCATTGTTTGTCATTTTTTTTCGGAGTCGAAGGATCTGTTATCTTTGCTTTTTTATCTTGGTAATTTTTAAATTTGGACTCTCAACCATGCAATATTGAACAAAGTGAGGCTTGGTTATTATATGATTTCAAGTATCTTCTCTCTTCTCTCTCTGCATTGTAAATCATAACTGCTTTCAAAATATTTTTGATTAAATTTTATCCGCCATTATCCTTGTAGTCACATTGTGAATATTAAAATGTTAATGTGACTATTCATTTTTCATATTTAGGCAATATTTTACGTAATTAAAAAATCTGGCCTAGATTACTTCCGGTTACTTTCTTACTTACTTACTTCAGTAAAATTTCTTTTTTCATATTTGGCCACCCTTTCAAAATTTAGCTATATCTGGTCTGCGCTATTTACATGCTACCAAAATAAGTAGCCCAATTGGGGCCCTAACTGGACTACCCAACAGTATCAAATAAAAGAGAAGGGGTAGGAATAGGCAGGGGGTGGAAATTCTTCCAAACTTATTACGCGGGGGGGGGGGAGGGGGTGGAATATGCGGGACGGGGGTTGGCAAATTTCTATACTTGCTTAATCAACATGATAAAAAATGGTACTTATTATTGTATTCCAGGGTTTGTGTGGCAGGCAATTGCTTAGAGATTTGTCAATGGGGGGTGGAATAAGACACTGCAGAGTATTTAGCTAACCAACCTTGTTCCTAGGACTTCTTTGGGAACGAGATTGTTCAGCTAACCAATTTATAATGGTGTTTCAAACAAGAAACTTTTGTAGTAGATCTGGGTAAAAGGTTGAATATTTTAGAGGTCTAAGGGTAAAGTTGGATTATTTAGAGAGGTCATGGTGAAGATAGTATAATTTTGTGAATAGATCTAGGAAAAAGGTTGGGTTATTAAGAGAGATTTGGGTGAAAGGTTGTATAATTTTTTGCGGAGGTCTACAGGAAAGGTTGTATTATTTTAGAGAGGTCTGGGTGGAAAATTGTATTACTAAAAGAGATCTGGGTGAAAGATTGTATAACTTTAATCAGTTGATAATGATACATAGAATTTTTCAAAAAGGTATTTAATTCACAGTGATATTGCTATTGTGGTTAGTTCGTTTCACCTGTTTTGAAGATTTTCCAGAAATCATTAAAATAATAATAAATTTATGAAAGTTTTTGATGGTTGTACACAGATATGTTATTTTTCAAAGCTTTATAAATGCATTCCATAACATTAGTGCATTCAAAATTAAATTCTGCGAAGAAGTATATTATTTGAGTTGGTACTCTTCTCCGGAGATACTAATATTTACATTTAAAGACCGCCTCGTGTATGGGATTATTAGAATAAACAGTATTCAAGCCAAATGAATACTCACAAAACACTCCTCCACATGTGATGTCTGATAGTTATATTCAGACTTAGAACAAGTTTTTGTTTTTTTGTACCGATGTGAAATGACAGTTCTAGTGGTCGTAGTCTAGTAGTCGTATTAAAAATAAGCAGGCTATAAAGAAGTGTTTTTGATTATTAAAAATACTCTCATCCACGGTGGTTATTATGCTGTTATTTAGAGTTATTCAAAACCTTGTATGATCATAAAAACTTATCGCTGATTTTTTATAGCATGGACGCCCTTAAAGGCGAATCTCCACTAGGAGAATTCGTTCACACAAATTTTAAATGAAGCTATTGCATTGGTTAAATGGGACGTCAGTTCTTTTCACGACAGTATAAGAAAATGTCCGTTTAACTCATGCACCTGCAGTGCTTGTAGACACTGTTTTTAGTTTATCAGGGAATACATCATATTTTTATATTAGTTATGTTTGTTGGTCGAAATTAGTTTTTCTTCTTGTAAGATTAATAATATGTAAATCGTGCCAACGTTAAATAAATTTTACTCTACTCTAACTTTACGGCAGCAATTTGAACAAGTTTTTACCCATCTGGGGGTTATAACCGTTATAAAAGGGGCGCGTGTTCTGCTAAAATAATATCATCAGATATTGAGGGGTGTGAAATTTTTTATTTTAATAACTTTGCTATTTGAGAGGCCAAAACGACCAAAAACTTGTTCAAAGTCCGCAGTAAAGAAAATAGAACAACGTTAATTAGATTCGTGTTAATTACAGTTATGTTAATTTCCTGCGCGTAACTTAATATCGCACTGTAAAGGCCGTTTTCCATTCGGAGATATTTACTGCTCGGGCGGGAAAATACCGAATGGAAAACGGCCTTAATTTCATGTAATAAAGTATATATACCCATAAATGGAGAACTCGTTTTAGCTAGCGCTAACCCGCCGGCAAAAACCTGTTCAAAGTCAGCAAATTCACAAAACGTTGTTCTAATGTTATTTGGCCGGCTGGGAATCATTAACAGATTTAAGGTGATTTAGTAGGTCCCACTTCATATGAAGCAATGCACAAAAGAAAACCTTTTTTGACGATATTTGCGAAAAGGATAATTTTAAAATCTTGCGTGGGCACGCGAGGTCGAATGAATGTCGAAAGGAAAATGTCTTTCATAAGACTCGTCTCGTCCTACCGAGGAGGTAAGATTTTTCGTGTGGAATAAATTTATTGTATCATTGCTTGTTGTTTCAGGAGAAGACTAATGCGTACTCACCTACACTTAGTACTCACGAAGTTCCTACTGAACAAAAACATGTTCAAAGTTCGCAGTAAAGGCGGTGTTACTGTGGACATTGAACAAGCTTTTATCCACTGGGTTATTTTATCGAGCACGTAAATTGATTGGTTTCTCCCTCATGAAGAAACCAATCAATAAAGCTCGCTGAAACTTTTAACTTTGTACCCAGAGCTTCTGGACTAAAATCTTGGGTACGAGGTGGTGGAACCATCTCTTCTGTTTCACATGTTACGTTTTACTAGTGGGCAAGAACATGTTCAAATTCAGCAATAAAGACTCTAGAGCAACATTGAAATAATGTTCTGGCATCTTTACTGCAGACTTTGAACAGGCTTTTTCTATTGGGTTTATGTTTGTTCAAAGTAGTTTTGTTAATAGAACCTGGTGGTCACTTGACCTCAAGAAAATTGCTATATATAAGGGATATAATATAGCCCTGGGAACGAGGTTGGGATCTTCTAGTTTTTATTATCTTCCAATATTCATTATAATTTATGAGGTGATAAATGATCTCCATTTTATTGGTTTCTTCGCCAATCAACTTAAGTTCGCAACCTCGTTCTCAGGGCTTCTCGCATTTTCGAGAATGGCTCTCCTTATTCCGTAAAGGCCAGAATCCTTGGGAACGAGGTTGCTTAAGTTTGTTAATATATCACCCTCCTTCGTATATATTTTAGACAATGTAACCCTATTTTATGAGGTGTTAAAAAGCCTAAAATACATGTTATATATAAGATTATAAAGTGTATACGGCGGTTGGGACTGAGGTTGTATTTATTACTCTATGTGTATGAAAGGTTGGGACTGAGGTTGTGTAAAGGATAACAAACATCCGTACAAATTAATTGAAAATATCATCAAACATAATCGTGTGGAAAAAAAATTGCTCAAAGTCAGCAGTAAAGACGCTAGAACAACGTTGTTTGACGTTGTTCTAGCGTCTTTACTGCGGACTTTGAACAAGTTTTTGGTCGCTGGGAAGGCTTAGTATAAGGTCACATATGTAATTTGTTTGTTTACCTTTCATTGCATAAATTGAAATATAAAAATAATAACTTTAACACTTTCTCTTTTCAGTGTAGAATATTAAAACAAACGAAGATTAAAGAAAATGTTCGTGTTTTTTGTCTTGAAGAAAGAAAATTGAATTAGCTGGTTGCATCGATAAGAAAGAAATAAATAGACTCGATTATACAAAAAAAGAAATACAACCAATACGTTTGTAGCACAACATTCTTTATGTGTTATAAAGTAAACGAGGCTGCTGATATTCGTGATACGCATTTTCAGGATATGTTGTGAGCGTGGCAATCATAGTTTTGATTTCGTGTAAATTTGTTGCGAAGATAAGAAGGAAATAGAGCGAGTGTTTTTAATTCAATTAAAATTTGATCGCCTGGTTATGACTAAAATATTCAAGCATGTGAAAAAGTTTTGTTACTGCAAGTAAAAAAGTTAACATTAAACTGCGAAATATATAACTTGCATTCTTAACTCGCCAAGACAACAAGACAAATAACTATAAGTTTAACACTAAAGTTAAACAACACGAATAGAATCATACACCGATACACCCTCTTTATTGACGAAACAAATACAAAAGAGATTATTGGAAAATTAACGAAGAAAAGCATTTAACTGGAAACCTCTTGTTGTTTTCTATAAGAATTTGTGCAATAAAAACAAAGTGGATTAACATTATTGAATTTATGGATTTACCAAGAAATATTGTTTATGAGAAAAAACAATATAGATTATGACTGCCTCATGGATGATATCCTGTATAGTGCTGGATGTAGCAGTCATATGTGCGAATATAATCGAACAAATATTAATCTCCAAGAAATGGCAGTACTTAGATCGAATTGACCATTTATTATTAAGTCTTTCCATTTCAGATCTTGTAAGCGGTCTAGCCACTCTTGGAATTGATGCGTGGTTTTTGGCACGAGAATATGGAAAAATCACAGATAAACTAACTAAACATCATGAAATTGTTGCGAAAGTATTCGATTCTGTATTTTTATTTTCTGTATTCGCATCGATATTTCATGTTATAGCAGTAGCAATAGAAAGATTATATGCCATTCGTTTTCCAAGAAAGTACTATATTTTTACAACTTTTAAATTTAAATGTGCAACGATATTTATCATATGGTTTGCAGCTCTATGCTTAACACCGACATTTTCTGTTTTATCAGCACTATCACTTGACCATAAGATCGGTGTATTTATACGTGGAGCTGTACTAGGTTCAGCTGCAACAATTGTATTTGTGACGTATTTAGTCATTGCATATTTTCTAGTTAGACAACGCAATTCTATTATTCAAGATTTCAGTCCTGATATTGGAATCCAAGAAGATCGCTTAAAAAGACTTACGGTGTTATGTTTGTTCATTGGTGTTAGCTTTGTGATATGCGTCTTACCAATCACTCTTGGGTATTTCGATGAAAAGCTTTACCATCCTTTTTCGAATATGGTGATTACATTGAACTCTTTCATCAACCCGTGTGTATATTTCGTGAAAGTTTATTACGAGTCACGTAACATTACACGAAATAGATCTGATACTACACATGCATTGTTGGATACAAGAAGTTATACCCACACGTTTACTACTGAAACAAATGATGATAGCACTGATGTAAATGAAAATGGATCAGATAGAGCTTGAAGACGCCTCACTCTGCCGGCACATGACGCTTTTTTAACGTAACAAAAGATGTTATTTTGACGATCCGACGTCAAAACAAGACCTTTTTTATGTTGAATAAACGACACTTGCCCAACAAGATCCCTGCTTATCAACGTCGAAATGCGACACTTCGCGCCCCCTGGCATATTGCCGATTTGAGTTTGGTGAATTCTACTTGAAAATAAGCATTTTCACTGTTGTTGTTGCTGTTGTATATGTTGTTCTGAATTTTATTAAATCTTGTTGTAAATTTCCATTAATTATTATGTCACGTGTCCTTAAATTTTGCGTCAAACAAGTTAAGTTTTCTATCGTTCGATCATCCAATACTTGAAAACTTATCTTTAATTTCGTTTCTCGTTTTTTTAAGTGTTAAGGTTTATTTCTACTATACAGCCGGCAAAAACCTGTTTAAAGTCAGCAAAATAACGTTATTTAGTTCACAGAACGTTGTTCTAGCGTTAATTTGCTGACTTTGAACAGGTTTTTGCCGACTGGGTAGACCAAATATTCTGTACCGCAAAGAAAGACAATCTATTTGTAGATATTGATGTCACTCATCATTTGACTTCAATTTCTACCAATTAAATGTCTACTTTTGACTTTCGCACAAACTTTTTCGCCTCGTGGAAATAAACCATTATGATGTCTATACCGCAAAATGTCACATTTTCAGTTAATAAAATCCCAGGATTTTCAAGAATACATCGCATGCGCATTGATGTTCTAACGAATACCGACAAAAACCGAAGGTATCGGCGAAGCTGATTGGTTTAATTCTTTGTTTACGTTTTTGTGGACCAAGAGAGAAGCGAGACTCATAACGGAAAATTTGACATTTGTACATAGACCGAGCTAAACAAGCGAATGTCTATATCGTAGGCTAGATGTATACTAACTTACTCGCTCACTTACTTAGGTCGAGCGCCAGCCAGCATCAGACAAAGTATTATCGCAAATGTATTATCCTTTACATGAACCTCTAAATGATCTTCGGTACGAAAAATGCAAAGTCGTTTTTAGGGTGAAACTCATTTAGGGGTCCATATAAAGGTTGCCTTAGACTAGCATTGTCTCTCCATAGCCATTGGAGACAGGGACCGCTGAAAGCGGCTTCTCCAACCGGTGCCGTGTTAGGAACTCCAGTCTAAGGTCGCCTTAGTTTAAAGCAAACTTTTAAATCTTTTTTTGTTTTTATATAACTTTTTTGCGGCATGTGTTAGACTTTCAGTATTCATTACATATATGTTTTGTAACTCGTAATAAGTCTCACCACTCTGTGGAAAATTATATTTCCTGTCGAAGAAAGTTAAAAAACATCTACATCGATGAATGTCTTTCCCAGTGAACAAACACCTCTAACGACTTTGTTCTAGCGTCTTTACTGCTGACTTTGAACAAGTTTTTGCCCACTGGTTTATTGATTTGTTTCTTTTGAACGAAGAAACCAACCAATTACAGGATACGGTGACCAATTACAGGTGACGTTCTTGTGTGTAATATTTTGTATATTAAACCGACAAATACACTGCTTACAAACCTGCGTTTCAATATTACAGGACATGTATGCAGGGTAAATCACTTTGTATATTTTAGTGAAACGGATTTCGAAATACTATAGGATTAGTGGAAAAGTTGTGTGAAATATTGCCGAAAACGGTCCCATACATCTCCAAATATGGATTGTGTATTGGCATATATGGTAATATATACGAGAATGGTATTCCGCAGTATTTCACGGTGCGTTAATGCCGATCTTTTCGAGCGAAATTTTCCGCCTAATGGAAATCAACCTTTAAAATTGATTAGAGATTCTTACACTCTTCTTCTTAGATTTTTCTCCGTCATAGTGTATATTCTTTGTCGTAGTGTATATAAAACTTCAGATGATATATGTAATTCCAACGTACAAAGTGCATTATTTCTTTTTCTTAGACCTGCTAACTTGAAGCTTGGTGACTTTTCATATAATTCTATTTTACATCTTCTGGCCAAATGTTTAAACCTATTTCTACTGTCATACTTTTTTTCATAACTTTTGAACGAATAGCTTTTACGACTAGAGATTCTAGGAATTTTCCTCTAATTTATCTAAGATCATTAAAAAAAAAATGGGGTAACTAGGGATAATTTTATTTTAATTTTGTAAAACTCGTAAAGTACGTTATGAAAGCATTCGTTAGTTCCCAATATCCGAAAACAGAACCGAAAAATGTTGTATAGAACGTTTTTAATCGCATTTTATAAGTCAAAATTCAATGAAAATTAGCTTTTCTGAGGTCAGTTCCTATAAAAACAAAAATGTGAATTAACTTTTGTATAAATAATGCCATTAACTTCACATTTGGACCATATTTAAATTATTTCCAAAGAAATTTATGACCTAAATATTCTGATTAAAATATGATCCCTTGGCATTCAAAAACCGAACACAGAACTTAGAAAAACGAAATAGAACTGCTGCAATTGCACAAGAATACATTCTTTTTGAAAATCCTATTAAAAAGAACTAATATTCAAGCAATATATATAGTCTATGGTACACAAACTACGAAATAATGACATTATATCAGTATGCAGGAAGAACGTAGCAGGCAAAGAGGATGACTGCGACGAGATGTATTATATTGAAATAGAAACTGAGAGAAGAAAGAACTCTTTTTAATCTTCTTGTAGGAATTAATTTTTACGAATTCAAACTTTCGTAACATTTAGACAACTTAGACAAAAAGTCTTAAATTTTGATTAGCAAGACGAACAGCACATAAATTTGAATTTTCTCTAAGAGTCTGGGCACTAGGCTGCTAGAAACAGCAGAATTGTCGAGTTTGTAAAAAGACCTAAGATCGAAGTCTCAATTAAGTATAAATCCCTGAGATAAATCTCTTGGGTATTCCTGACGTCATTTTAATTAGTTTTGTTTTACTTGTGGTTTGTATGTCAAAATTCGTAAAACTTCTCACAAATTACGCAGATTATAGAGAGAACAGCGATTTTTCTCTACTTATAAAGAAGGGAACGATTTATGTGCTAGAATTTATATTCGGAGTTTTTACGGTATTTTACGTTAGTGGGCAAAATTTCTTCCAGTCACTGCACAAAAAAAAGAGTTATTGCATTGCAACAAGTTCTACTTTGAGCAGCAAACGCATTGTTTTATAAAAAGGTCTGTCTTAGGAGGTAATATTTGAATGAATGACACATCCTTTCCCCGGATTTTTATTTGCTTAATTTTTTTCCCGATTTTACCAAAAATATTTGGATGTTTGACCTCAATTTTAATTTAAATCTAAAAAAGGTGTTAATAATAATATGAAAGAATAAAAATTACAAAAAAGCAAACAAAAATAATGAAGTAAATTAATATACAATAAGAGTATAACTTAGGTGTCAAACCTTTTTATTAAAAGTAGGTCGTTGCTAACCAAAGTAACTACAGTACAATCCCGTTAACTCGGACCCTGGTTTACTCGGACATTCGCTTAGTCGTACGGATTTCTTGTCTCCCTTG